>VUQH01033953.1:2549-14951 GCA_015106775.1 Etroplus canarensis | reverse complement strand
AAAAAAAAAAAAAAAAAAAAAAAAAAAAAAAAAAAAAAAAAAAAATATAAAAAAAAAAAAAAAAAAAAAAAAAAAAAAAAAAAAAAAAAAAAAAAAAAAAAAAAAAAAAAAAAAAAAAAAATTAAAGACAGTTTTATCAATTGAAGTATGTTAAGTTTTTTTTATTTTTGAGTTAATTGAAAGTTAAATTTTTGACTTTAACTTCGTGGGTCAAGTAAGCATAAGTACACTTAATTTAATCCTTTTGTTTCAAAATTAGTCAACATGATATGTAAATAAAACCTGTTATATCTAACATAATGAGATTGCATACCATGTATATATACCATATATTCATTTATTTATTATTTTGTTTTTCTTGTCTGATCAGTGCAATATAATGCTTGATTTATAGTATTGCAGTTGTGTCCGTTTGTGTCGATTTTAGCTTACACAGAACCAACGCAGAGAGGAATGCAACCGACAGACATTCTTTGGTGCAGCCCTTCCAAAAAAAATAAAAAATAAATAAATCAGCAACATGTAGCTCAACATGGATGAAGCGGTGCATACTGTAGGTCAATGGCTGATTGGTTGAAAATTAGGCCAGAACAGGAAAGCGAGCAACAACAAAGTTCCCAGAGTATAGGGAGATAAAAACATTAAAGATATAAAATAAACAAACAAAAACAGCATGAAAATCATAGACGGTGGCTGCTAAGACCATTTCTTATTGTTATTAACACTTGGGCAATAAACAGCTACAATATGTAGAAGATGGTCTACAACATAGTGCATTGGCCCCCTGAAGGACCAATGTAGTACTGTAAATCAGTCATTAACAGTAGAGGTTTAAATTAAATGGTTTATTCAAATGGTTGAAGTTGGCAGCACTATATATTTTATTTATATTTATATATATATATATATATAAATGAAGCAACCTGTTATCACAATGTGTAACACAGTGATATGGTGGTTAGCACTGTTGCCTCACAGCAAGAATGTCCTGGGTTTAAATCCACCGGTTCCTTGTGGGTACCCTGGCTTCTTCCCACAGTACAAAGATTAGGTTAATTGGCTGTAGATGTGAATGGTTGCCTGTCTCTCTGCGTTAGTCCAGTGATAGACTAGCAACCCATCCACGGTGTACCCTACCTCTCGCCCTATGACTGCTGGGATAGGCTCCAGCCCCTCCCTGACCCTGAACTGGATAAGTGGATTCAAAATAATAACTAGAAAAATACAAATAAATGTTACGTCACGTTAAAATTAAAGAGTGTGTGTGTGTGTGTGTGTGTGTGTGTGTGTGTGTATTTATTTGATAAATTCTGTTATCTTAATTCCAAAGGAGAAGAATCTGAAAATTTTAAGCCATGTGAGCTCAAAACATTGGAGCTGACTTACTGACCACATTGATTTGACTGCAATAAAAAGGTTTGTGTAGCATGTAATGAAAACATTTACCTCCGAAAAACTAACTTATTCAGGTTTACAGTTGCAAACCACGACTACATGAACTTTGAGAGACTTTTTTGGTGATTAACTCATGGAGTGAATTTCCCCTGTTAAACGTATGTCAGGGCATTAGTCAGCATTTCCCTGTTTTGCAATAGTTTTGTTTAGGTCACTTTTAGTCATTTCGCTGACTGACAAAATGAAGGGGATGACTTCCTCCTGTTGCAAATCTGTCAGGTCATTTATTCAGCAGAAAACATGATGCAACGTTTTATTTTCAGCAGTGAAAACATGACACTGCAGTTTTGCTTGGATTCACGACAGTGGCCATTAATTCCTTCCAAATTGTTCTTCCCATTGTCCTCTTTGGCCTTTTATCAATTTTAATTTTAATGTTGGGTTTCCATTAGCTGTGCAAGAAGATGAACCTCTCAGTTTACCACTCAGTATTTCAATCAATATTTCAAAACCTCACTTACTGTATGATCTCTGGGCAGTGACAGTAAGAATGAGGTCTTGGATTCAAGCAGCCGAAATGAGTTCCTTCCATAGCGTGGTTGGACTTAGCCCCATCCAATAAATAAAAACATGTCATGTGCTTTTTTTTTTTTTTTTTTTAATTTGGTCAAATTTGCAAAATGTTTACTGCCTTCAAAAAGTGCTGAACCTATATTGTACCATACACTCACTGGCAGGTACATCTTGCTACTACCAGGGTTGACCCCTTTTGCCTTCAGAACTGTCTTAATTTTTCATGGCAAAATTTCAACAAGGTGTTGGAAACATTCTTCAGAGATTTAGATCATTTGATTGATTGATATTGACATGATTGCATCACACAGTTGCTGCAGACTGAGATACGGTGTAATCAATGTCACGCTCAAGAAATCAGTTTGAGATTATATGAGCTTTGTGACATGGTACATTAGCCTACTGGAAGCAGCCATCAGAGGATGGGCATTCAGAGATGCTCTTCTGCCTACTTTGGTTGTAACGAGTGCTTATTTGAGTTACTGTTGCCTTTCTATCAGCTCCAAGCAGTCTTGCCATTCTCCTCTGACCTCTGGCATTGACAAGGCATTTTCTCACAGAGAATTGCCGCTCACTGGATATTTTCTCTTTTTCGGGCCATTCCTTTGTTGTGTGGGGGAATCCTAGCAGATCACCTTAAATGCTCAAACCAACCCGTCTGGCACCAACAACCATGCCACATTTAAAGTCACTTAAATCACCTTTCTTCCCCATTCTGATGCTCAGTTTGAACTTTAGCAGGTCCTGTTGATCACTGAGTTACACACACTGAATTGCTGCCATGTAACTGGCTGACTGGATATTTGCATTGATTAGCAGTTGAACAGATGCACCTAATGGATGTAATAGACCAGAAAATATCTCAGGAGCCCCCAGTGGATAGATGGATGCCTAACTTTTTTGCCTTCACTCTTTGGGGTTTTTCCTTTCCCAGTCTTATCACAGTTTTCCATATCTTCTCATCCTTTGGACTAAACGTGAACAGTTGAGGCTGAACTGAAC
Source organism: Etroplus canarensis (assembly GCA_015106775.1). NCBI lineage: Eukaryota > Metazoa > Chordata > Actinopteri > Cichliformes > Cichlidae > Etroplus > Etroplus canarensis. Next base: position 11,981 of record VUQH01033953.1, on the reverse strand, counting down.
AAAAACAGCTGTATTGTATCTGTGACAATGGCATTGTTGACATTTTAGCTTTTGTAACACTGAGCTGGGTCAGCGTCTGTCCAGGTTATGTATGCACACTCATAAATGACTGTAGAGTCAATTTTAATATGCTGAAGTATGAGTTGTCACGACAGGATGCAGGCTTCGTTCTCATATAACCAGCCTCAGCTGAAGCAAGGACCTTCAACTTTGTCAATGATTACACACAATACAATAAAATACCACCGAGACCAGTCATTAAAAGCTACAGTCAGACAAACACTCCCGCTACACTTTGACCTGTTAAAGCTTTCATAACGTACATACGTAACAAGACTTTTATCGTTTTCATAATAATCTGAGGCATTGTCTGCAGACACGTGCTGGCGTTTCACCCACACAGTAATAAACACCAGGACAGCAATGACATAAGCTTTAGGTTGCCATTTTTCTTGCATAATCTACCATAGAACTTTCTGATTTGCTACACAATAAACACTACAGCAGGATTTTTTTTTCTGAGAAAACTACATAAAAAAGTCTAGCAAACTTTATGCATGAATAAAACATTACCAATTTTTACTTCTTTAGATTATTGTGTCGGCACGTTAATGTTGATGCAACGGTATTCAGTTAAGGAACTCTGACCTTGTAATGGCCATTTTTTCAAATCAAATGATTACCAAGGTTATTACAATTCAACCCGAGGGAACTCTGAACATCTACATAGTCCATACAATAGATTTTGTGACATTTCACCTCAAACATCAACCTCACAAATACACTAAAGAATCAGCTCTAGAAAATTATCAGAGCTGACCTTAGAAGAGCTACGCCGCTTCCATTTTTCCCCATTGTATGTAAATTGACTGCAAATCAGCCACAGACGATGCCAGGGAGAAAGTCAATGAAGAAGGAAACTAAACAGCTAAAATAATTATTTACACTTGTTTCTAGACAAAAAGTCCACATTTTATTGTAGTTGTAGCAAATACAGTGCCAAAATGTGTCCAGACTGAAATAAAAAGAGGCTTATGTTCTTTAATTTTTCTTCCAGGAAAGTCATTTTGCTTACACTAGCATTCTGCTATTGCATGCTGTGTTCCTTCAGGGATTTCTGACAGGAAACATTTCTCAGTAACGACGATTATTTTCTTTGTTCCCTTATTAACAAGACTTGGAAGAACAATTAAATAAAAACAAATATGAAATATTGCATAATAAGTACGCTATATAGACAAAAGTATTGGGTCACACAGTGAAATCAGCAGTTTCAGTCAGTCCCATTGCCACAGGTCTATAAAATCAAGCACCTAGCCATGGAGTCTGTCTTTACAAACATTTGTGAAAGAATGGGTTCTTCTAAAGTGCTCACTGAATTCAGTGTAGTACTATAACATACCGTTGCAACAAGTCAATTGATGAAATTTCTTCCTTCCTAAATATTCCACTATAAACTTAAAGTGGTATTATTGCAAAGTGGACAGATTTAGGAACCACAGCAAGTAATGACCTGGCAGATGTGTAAAGTTACAGAGCAGGGTCACCGAGTGCTGAGGTGTATAGTGCATAAAGTCACTCAATAACTGCGGCATTCCAAACCTCCTCTGGGATTTACATCAGTGCAGAAACTGTGCACTGGGAACTTCATGGCATGGGCTTTGATGGCCAAACAGCTGCATGCGAGCCTTACATCACCAAGCACAATGCCAAGTATTGAATAGAGTGGTTTAAAGCACACCACCGCTTCTGGGGCAGTTACCTGCTGCCATTACCTACATGACTGCATTGTGCCAACTGTAACATTTGGTAGAAGAGGGACATTGCTATGGGGTTTGGCCTGTGCCCCATTGTTTCAATGAAGGGAAATCTTAATGCTTCAGTTTACCAAAACATTTTGGAGAATTCTATGCTTTCAACTTTGTGGGAACAGTTTGGGTAAGGCCCTTTTCTTTTCCAGTATGACTGTGCTCCAATGCACAAAGCAATAGGTCCATAAAGGCATGGTTGAATGACTTTGGTGTGGAAGACCTTAACTGGCCTACACAGAGCCCTGACCTCAACCCCATCCAACACCTTTGGGAAGAACCAGAACAGAGATTGTGAGCCAGGCCCTCTCATCTAGAATCAATGTCTGATCTCACAAATGCTCTTCTGGATGAATGGGCAAAAATTCCCACAGACACACTACAAAAATGTATAGAAAACCTTCAGAGAAGAGTGGAAGCTGTTATAGCTGCTAATATGGATTTAGAATGGGATGTCAAAAAAGCTCCTGTAGATGCAATGTGTAGGTGGACTAATACTTTTCCATGTAGTGCATGTTTAATAAATCTTGCTATTAGCAGCCATCAATAATAAAGCTTACGCTTTATTATTGATGGCTGTTAAGAAGTATTAACCCCTTTTTTACTTCTCTAGAATCACAGAGTAAACAGGTTTCTGTGAATTTTACACCCTAAACTTTTTCACCATCAATTATACTGAAGCAGTACAGCATCCTGCTGCTGTGCCTGTTTGTTGGTTTAAGCTCAGAGTCATTGTCCTCTCACAGGCTCCTGTATATACGGTATGTGTGTGTGTTGTGGAGGCAAACTGGGGAACCTGACTGTCCTGACAAAGCAAACTTCCTTCCTTTGCCTCCAAACATGTGGGAGTGTTTGAACCAAGCGAGCCTTGATCGTGTCACGTTGGCCTCCCAGGTGGGCTCCTGGCAGCACGTAGACAAATAAACACACAATGGTTGCACATGCAGACTGCACATTATCAGTTTACCAGACCGAGAGCTCATACTTTCAGCTACCCGAGGGCTGAAGCATGATTAGGGATGCAGTATCAGAGGAATTTCTTGTAGGACAAAGTAAATCCAAGTTGTAAGCCAAACTGGTTCAAAATCCATATTTTTATGCTCCCTGAAGCTGATTTATTGTTACAAACTCATGTATGGGCACAACACAAAATGTGACTACACCGTCCCTCACGCATACACAGTACATGTGACTGGCTCTTTTTGCAGACGTTTTTTAAACTTGTATAATGCCATTCTGCTGAATGTTCAGCTGTGTGACGTAAGATGAAGTCCTGCATGAGAGGACAATAAAGTGTTATCAGATCTTATCTTATCTTGAAGACACCTTGTTTAAATGAAAGCAAGGATATTTCACTTGAGGGGTATCAAAACTGGCAGCCCACTGGCTGGCTTTGCAAAGTGTGAAAACAGCAGGGAAGTCGGTATTTACTCCAAACGTATTTGATTATTTGTCACTTATTTTCCAAATGGATCACTCATTAAATTAGAAATATAATTGAACTAGAAATATTTGTTGTTTGGCCATTTTTAAGGGAGCAGGATAAAGGCTGTCTCTATGTATGGCTCCAGCTTTTTTAAAAATCTTTGCCTTGGTATCAGTGAACGCTTTTAGATTGTACTTGCACAGTTATTATGAAATGGTTTTACTTCTGAAGCCTATTTGAGACCAAACTGGGCAGTATGTCCTGCAGGAGTTAGTCTAACACATTGATGCTAGAACTAGTTAGTGTTTAACACCACCTGTTTTTATGGTTTTGGTTTTGTGTTTTTGTTTTTTTCTTTGTTATGATGACACTCAGCTGCTGAGTTAATTATGTGATGGACCAACACTTTACTAACATGTTATAACATTAGACAAGGGGATTTCTGAATTATTTTAAAATATAAGACCATTCGCAAATAAGCTGTAGTTAAGGTTTTCTCACAAGCTGGAGGTGTAGTTTTACTTTAATCCAGGGTTATTAAATAATTTATTTTTGACTTAAAATGTTACATTTTCTAAAGGAATTCATAGCAGTTTATTTTTGCACATACAGTTTCTAAAATTGTGGGATTTGTTGGGTAGCTTTCTTTCCAAATCAGAGGAATAAGAAAAAAGGCGAAAAAGAAAGCTATCACAGGGCTCCATGCAGGCTTGCAAAAAAAACAAAGTCCACATAGGAATTAAGAGGTTAAGTAGCAGCCAGGTGCTGTTAATGAAATGCACCTAATCATCAGCCAGTGTGAGCACCAAGGAGAAGTTTTATCAGTTTGCTGGTTTGGAGGATTCAGGTGTGAACTAACGCAGTGCCACAACCTTCCAGGCAGTAAATGTTCCAGCAAATTCACCCCAAGATCAAATCGTGCAATACTCAGGGAAATTGCAAAAACCTAAAAGCTACATCTCAGAATCTGCAGGCCTCAGTTAGCATGTTAAATGTTAATGCTACAGACAATACAATTAGAAACTGATTGGACATGCTTTTTTGGAAGGGTTGCCAGAAGAAAGCCTCTCCTCTCTAAAGAGAATATAACAGCGTAGCTTCGCTTAGGAAAGTTGCACCTGAACAAACCACACTGGCAAAAACACAGTATATCAGCGCAAACACATCATAACAACTGTCATGCATGGTGGTAGAGGGGTGATGCGTTAGGCTTGTTTTGCAGCCATCAAAAAGAGACCTAGTAAAAATTACTCATTGTCTAATTTGCCAGTCTAGTTGAGTCTACATCTAGTACTGGTTGAAAAAAGTAATAAAATGAAAACTGTGCCAACATTCTCCATGTTTCTTCACCATCTGCTCAATGTCTTTCACGAACATCCTCTGGACATCCTTCCTACGCTTTCTAGCAAGGGAAGTTTGTGTTCTAGAAACTGTTTATCCTTTTCTCAATTGAAACAATGGTACAACATCTTCTCCCACTGAGCTAACCAGCCAAACACACTGGGACAAATGTTTGGGTTCCACAACTGAAGGACAATCAAATACTGCAGTTAAGCTTCTGGACGCTTAATGACTTAAAAAGATTTGTGATCTGCATCCTCCAAACTCGAATATCTTGTAAAAAGTTGAAGCATAAATTTATTCAGAATGGAAAGCATTTTAAAAAAGATCAGTTCACTTACTAGACCCCCACAAACATCTGCTGAAATAATGAGGACTGTTCAAGACAGGGCATCATATCAGAATTTTATCATCGTATTCACATTATAAGCTAAATGCATGGAACAAAATTTGAAACCTCAACTGGAATAGTTATCGTAAACAAAAACAATTTTCTTTATCATTTTTGAAGTGTTTGCTGTGTTTTGGGGACGTGCATTTAAATGATGAGCAGCGTGTTGTCTGGCAATAAGGCCTCAAGGTGTAACTTTAAATACAGCAATGTACTTACTTGAGATCAATGAGGATGTCTTTGGTTGTGGCCTTCTTGCGGCAAAAACATCCTCCTCCTTGTTTGACTTTGTAGTGGATGTTATGGAAACTGACGGTGGCACCGTGCGACTGTTGGTTTGAACCCTGAACTCTGGAGGCCCCGTTCAGCCCCATCTCCATCGTCACTTGCTGATCTGACATCCCGTCACCACCTGTATGCACAACACTGAAGAAACATTTTGCTGTAAATAAGACTTCTTAAAGAAACCACTTCTTCTCCTCAGCCGCTATATTTGTTCAGTTAATGCATGTACCATATGCCTATGGAGGCAGGGGTCTATATACAATTAAAAATCATGAATTTTCCAGTTTTCAAGCAGTTTGGTTTGTTACAAATCCTTGAATTGCATTTAAGGAGTGCTTAAAATCTTATTCTATATTGACAGTAACTATATTAGGTTTAGAATGATTTTAATTTAATATTACAATTCTGCAGCTGCTTTGAGATGTTCCTCTAAAAGCTGAATTCACTGTCTTGTCAAAGTTTGAATTGAAATGAGAGCTGCAGACAAGTCACTGAGCCTTCTCCGCGGTACTGCATTCCAGGAATGTCTTCAAATTTTATCTTTTGTTAATCTACACACAAAACATGTTTCTCTGAACAAAGCTGTGCAGCTCTGCAAGTTTATTACTACATTACACATTAGAACTTACAGATTGATCATTGATAACTGAAGACATTTAGAACTACATCACACATTTACCAACACAGCAGATTGAGAAATATAATTTTAACATATTTGATCATTAAAATATTCTTTTGCTCATGAGGTCCATCTATCCACAGTTCAGAAGAATCCCTACTCCTCCTCCAGTATCAGTCAGATTTTAGTGAAACTTGTGCAGAGTGATCACCTAATGGCTCCTCAACCAAACTGTGCTCAAGGATAATGCCATATTTATTGATTTATTCACTGCTCCTAGTATCCCTGTAGCATAGTGGTTTACACAGTCACCCTACAAGCAAAAGGTCCCTGGTTTAATTTCAGGTGGGGACATAAGCCCCTCTCACCATGGAGGGCTGCTGCAGGAAGGTCAGCTGGTATAAAACCTCTGCCAAATTACTGACGTCGATTACAGAAAGATGCAAGAGAGCAGCAGAAGATGCATACAAATGACTGGCTACTCCTAGGAGTACTGGTCTGGAGTGCAGTGTTCACATGTGCAACCTCTGCTATCATTAGGATTTATGGCATAATGTCTTCAGCTATGCCAGAGCCAGTCAACTAGAACCGTGGTGCAGGGGTAGCTTTGGGTCCTAGTGTTTAACAAAAGGACAATAGTTTGGTTCACCAACATAACTTGCAGTTTTTCTGAGTAGAAAACTTGAAAGTCAGTTTGAAGCATTCCACTGTAGCTATTCCTATTGTGATGACCATACCTGTAGCCACACAAGTATACAGTCAATAACTCCATACACCAGCATTTTACAAAACATTTGAGTCATCTTAGTTTTGATACACATTACACAAACAGGAAGGACAATACAACCTTTTGTTTCATATGTCACTCATTATTTGGCATTTATTGAAATACATTTGCCATGTTTTGCAAAATGTTGGAGTGGGACCCAGACACAGATACCAAAAACTGACTGAATTAACTGAAAGCCACCTTTATTTAGGTGGATGGAAGTCCAAAATTAGCAATAGAACTTCAGGGGCTCGCTGAAAAGTATACAGGGGATGTACACAGATGCTGAGACAAAGACTGAGGAGAGACAGGTCTGTATATAGACATGAGGTAATTAGGGGAATAGGCTGCAGGAGGGGAACTAGACACAGATGACAACAAGCAGGACAATGAGTCAAGGGGAGAAGGAAAGCTGAACACAAAAGGATACTAAACAGTAAGCATATAATGATAACCGAAACCAGACAAGACTGAACTTAACAGATGGATGAGGACAGAGGAGACTAAACACAAACAGGGGTTAGAACTAAGATGAAATAGAACTAAAGCTCAATATGAATGAAAATGAAAACTAAAACAATGCTAAAAAAACTCCCAAAACATCACCAAAATAGACCAGAATACAAAAGTTTATCTCAAAACCCCAGGATTGTAACAAAATTAGTTCTATCTGGACAGCGCACTCTAACAATTTCTTTCTCTTGCATTACCGGTGTTGGGGGGGGGGTCCATCTGTCTGAGTTCAGCTGGTATGACAGGAGCAGCAGATATGCCACACAATGCAGCAGGCTTAAATATGGGAAGTGCTGAGTGGGGCATACTAAGTGTTACACCGTGGGGATGACTGGAGTCATTTTATCTTTAATATGTTGGTTATTCTCTTTGTTTCCTGGGTTAGATGTTGGTTATTTTGGATATGGTTATTGTTAGATTAAAGTAACTTTAAATTAACTGTTAGATTGTGTTTGTTGTTAGATGTTTTGTTGGTGTTTCCTCGTGTGTGTCTGATCTGGTCTCCTCAGAAAGTATTTAAGTTCCCCTTTGTTGATTGTCTGAGATTTTGTTGAAGTTTATTCTGTTTGAGCGTTCAGTTTATTTTGTTACTTTAATATATTATGTTGCATTACAGCTCGAGTTTAGATTTGATTCTTTGACCACTTAAGTTCTCAAAACAACGAGTTGACTTTTTGTGAAATTGATTTTGCAATAAATTAAACCCTAACCGACTTGGTACCTCATGGCTACATTCACCATTCCTATCATGCTGGCAGATTTTCAGCAATCCTTTTCTTTAAGATGGTAGACCTGCTGTGATAGCTTGAAATATTGCTTGGTTTTACACATTACATTCCACTTGTTGGCTCCCTCATTAGGAAGGCGTTGTTTCGACCTTCCTATCACCATTATGCTAACATCAGAAATATGATATGATATGATATGTTGATGCATTTACATATTTCCATGCTTTTTATGACCATGATTACTGCTAAACATGTAGTCATAATACTCCCAATCACTTCCATTTGGTTGTAAACCAGATTAATCTGTCATGGATATGACTGTGAGCCTTCTTGGATTCTCAGTGGATTTTAATTCTCACTAGTTTGTCTTGCCTTCATTTAGTGTCAGGAGAGTCCTTTAACATTAAATAATCTTAAAGAAGGATTAAAGCAAATTAATCTGCTGTGGCGACCCCTTGAGGAGAGTATAAGGGAGCAGTCTAAGGTACATGTACTGTAGATGATGGAATATTCAAAGTCTTTGCAATTTTACATTGAGGAACATTATTCTGAAACTCGTCTTGTGTTCTGTCGCTTTTCCAGGGGGCCGGGTCGCAGAGGCAGCAGTTCGAGCAGAGAAGCCCAGACTTTCCTCTCCCCAGCCACCTCCTCCAGCACTTCAGGGGGGACACCAAGGCATTCCCAGGCCAGCTGGGAGACACAGTTTCTCCAGCGTGTCCTGGGAAACTGCTCCACAATTTGTAGATACAGTTGCTGCAGATTGCTGAACCTCTGCCCATCTTTACTTCTGAGAAACTCTGCTTCTATAAGTTGTTCTTTTTATACCCAATCACATTACTGGTCTTTTGTTGATTAACTTAATTAGTTGCAACATGTTCCTCCAGCTCTTTCTTTTTAGTACCACTTATTTTTCCAACCTTTTTTCTGTTGCCCTTGTGTGAACTGCCATCAAATTCAAGATGAGCAAGTCATTTTTATGAAATAATAACATCTGATATATTTTTTATGTTTCTTTGTAAATAAAATATTGATTTAGAATTATAGGTTATATTTTATACAGTTGAAATTGGGGTTGTACATAGGAATGAGACAGACTCCCCTGAAACAAGCACCGATGTGGCATCTACATGTATACTGGTTAGTGCTCATTCACAGTGAAGCATAAGCCTACAGACCTAGCAGGAAATACAATTCAGAATAAATTTTAAGTTGTTATATTGGATTGAGTTGCTACCACCTACTATGTTTTCTTTTTTGTTTCTTTCCTTGTTCAAGAAAGGACCTGGGAGTCTCTGCTTTTAAGCTACAATGAAGACGAAGTTCTAAGAACAAATACTGTGCAACAACAGACTGTGTGCTTATATTTTCTGTCTGTCCTGACTGTCTTTCTGAATTATCATTCTGGACTTTTCCAGTCTGGGGGCCACCTTTGCCCTAAAGGTGGTTGTCAGCCCCTAAAACCCATCATCACCTAGTTATTTATTGTTTTTTTTTTTTTTTTGGTTAAAGCAACCCAACAATACAAGTTTACACTTTGCTTACAGTTTTGCCA
>VUQH01033951.1:9226-40290 GCA_015106775.1 Etroplus canarensis | reverse complement strand
CCTCAATGTTATGTGACATTTTGTTATTTCTTACTAGCTGGTACAGTTCTTTGTTTGCCCACTACGGGTCAGTATAATCACTGTTTATTTTTGGGGTTCTTCTTTGGTAACGGTGTGAATGCGCTGTACTGCCACCTGTGGTGAACCGATGCAAGCAGCAGGCAAACTTGGTGAGTGGCAGTCTGAAAACATGTCCGGAGGTGTTCACATATTACACACATCTCTTAGACTCCTTACATCTCTGAGAAGCTTTGACATGCCATAATCTGTAAGTGATTGGTACCTAACTTTGATTTGTATGTGTTTGCACACCTTTCTGTGATTTAGAGGCTATTTTATGTTGAATAAGAAACTAGTTTCTTGTGGTATTGTGCAAGCTAATGCTATTAGCCTCTGTTGATTAGCCTATATCACATGGTTGTACAAGTTGTCTCAAGAGTGAATGCAAACACTCGTGTTTGTTACTGCATTTTCAGTTTTACAAAATTAAAAGAGAGGTGGAAACTTCAAGGAAGAACACTGTGTCCCGTCGTTCCTGAAACCAGCTTCTCTTATGTTTAGCTCGCAGTCTAGGTTGAGTAGCCATACACTTAACTGAGGGCAGAAGAATATCCAAGACCAAGTTGACTGCTGGAACCTATCTCAGCTGTCATATGGTGCAAGGCGGAGTACACCCTCAATAGCTTGCCAGTCTATTGCAGGGCCAACACAAAGAAACAGACAACCATTCACACTAACATTCACACCTACAATCAGTTTGGAATCACCAATTAACCTAATCCCTTTGCACATCTATGGACTGTGGGAGGAAGCTGGAGTCCCTGGAGAACCCACGCAAGTACAGGTAAAACAAGAAAATGCCATACAGAAGGGCCCAATCTCGCCAGCCGGTGGATTCAAACCCAGACCTTTTTACTGTGAGGTGACAGTTCTAACCATCAGACCACCATGCTACTCCTCACACTATCACGCCACCCCATGTTTTAATTTGATTTTTTTTTTAAAAATATCATGCACACCACATGCAACAGGAGCGAGTATTCAGGTGGAGTCCCTCGGGGGTCAGGTCTTTTTTGAGGTTAGTGTTCTAGGGTTAGTGTGTCATGACCTGTGTCTGTGTGCCTCCCTGTCCGCATCATTTTCTGTTTTATTTTGAAACCCGTTCTGTCTGGTGCCCCTGCCTCTGTTTCCCTTCCTGTGTGTAATTGTCTGCAGCTGTGCACCACTCCCTCCTGTGTCTATTGGTCCACCTGTGTGTGTGTATTTATACCCTCGTTCTTGTCTCCTCGTTGTTGCGTCCTCGTTGTAGTCACCGTCTCAGTCTTCCTCTGAGTTCCGGTCTGTGCCTGTGTGTGTGCTTTTGGATGCAGCTGCCTTCACTCTTCCCTGTGTCGCAGCTGCAGCATCCCTTCCGTGTTCACTTTACCTGGACTTATATTTGTGGTTTTGCAATAAAGCCTTTTAAATGCACTCCGGGTGCCTAAGAGTCCTGCATTTGGGTCTGCACCCGCACACCCACCAGCCAGCCATGACATAGTGTTCCAGGCCAGGTGACACTAACCCTGGAACACGTTAGTGTTTTAGGGTAATGTGAAATTTATCCATTCCAGGAGGGCTAGCTAATCAATGTAATCACCTCCTCCTTCACTGGACAGTGAGCAGTGTAGAAAGTTCTGACTGGCATGTATCACAAGTTCTATATTAAATATACAGTATAGGGGCCCATGATATGCCATGAAGTGTAAATTTGTCATACTCAGATACTTCAGATATCTGTTTACAGATTTGTGAAAATGGTAAGAGTAAAACCAATCAAATGCCAGTTTAATCTTAGATTTTACTTTAAGTCTATCAATACCCCACCCCCCACCTGTGATAGATGGGATCGATTCCAGCCCTCTGTGATCCTGTGTTTGATAAGTGGTTAAAATGCATGAATGGGTTACTTTGTAATTGTTGCTTTTATTGTTTCACTCCGATGTTATTTCCTGTTTTTTGGAGAAGGGGCCCAAACAAAACACATCGGATTTCCCAGCAAAATGTAAAGCACAACTTCCAGGAAAAGTAGGTTGTTGCTTGCAAAATGCAACATTGTTCTATTACCTCACACTAATTGAGACAGTCAAGAAAACCCTTGCTGATGCTAACTTTCCAGAGTTGTGAAATCTTTTCAGTTTGCATATTCTTCTCTTTTCAGGTTCCCCTCTGATTTTCAGAAAAGGTAACACTGTTGTTCAGAGGTTTCAAGTCATGACTGTAGCTCAAACAGTACCATTGTTTTACAGTGTACCACCTCGGACAAACTAATACCATGATTCAGCACTTGCACCAATTCTTGATGAGCACTCTCCTTGAGGGCAGGCACTGACTTGGAATAAATGACATAAGAGTTTCAATATTAATCACTGCACATACTGTTACAGCACTTTACTGGATAGTGCACCTTCTATTTTACATCAACTGTATATATGAAAGTAATGCCTTTAATAAAATATACTATAAACCACACTGCAGATGTTTTCTTTTTTCATAAAGAAATAAAATGAAACATAAATCATACGTCTTCATATTAAGGAGTGAAGCTGATCACTGTTGTTTTTCTTTCTTGCTGTGCTAAATATTTTATGGTCATTTTAGCCATACACGTGTTTTCTCCTGAGCAACTGTGTCCCAGAATGACTTTTTTGGAAACCATGCCTACTGAGCCACCTCTAGATGAGAGTTCATTGCTAGGAATCATGTTTTCAGGGAAGTACTTTTTTCTTTTTTCCTCAGGGAATGTGAATGATTGCCCCACATATGAGCCCTATCCTTTAAAACTGTCTGAAGGAGACCAAAACTCAAAATAATATTCATAAAATTGTTTATCAAATGCTTTCCCACAAATGTATGATTATCAGATTTAGCTGATTCTAGCTTGTTAATAGTTGTACAAATTATTCAGAGGACTCTAATGTCTAAGTATATATTTTGTAAACATACCCAAATGCTAAACATTTTCCAGGTTCTTTAAATTCAGTCAGTTTAACTTGAATTTAGCCTTTGTAGCATTCTGGACTGGATTTCATTACATACAGGTTCAGAAGTCCAAAATGGGGGAGTATGTATAACATTTCTGTAATTCCTAAACATTTTAATGCAATTCTTTTCAATTTCTTTTTTGTGAATTAAAGCTGAAAATCTGCACTTTAATCACCTCCTGACTGATTTAAAACCACTGTGGTGGTGTACAGAAGCAAAATTACAAAAATTCTGTCACTGCCAAATCCTCAAGGTTAAACCCTAATTAGACCTAATCAATTAAAAGATGATTTGCTATAACGTGAAATGACAAATAGTAAACAGATTGCTGTTGTGTGAGTCCCTGTAGACACTATCCTGTGATGCACACGATTCCCAAATAGTTAAGTGGCAGATATTAACTAAATAAACCAACACCCAATACTGACAAACCATACAGGCTAAAAGAAGCACTACATTTATTTTTCCCTTAGTCAGAAATCTACATCTTTAATATTCTGACTTCCTGACTCAGATTCCTTCATGCCACACAGTAATTTTCTCTCTCCTCGTTTCAGTCTTCAAGTTTCCAGACCTCCTGATCTCTGTTTTTATCCTCACAATCGTTGACTCCTCTTTGGGAAAATGATTTCTTAATGTCTTTCCTAGCTCACGTAACAGCTTAACTTCAAATTGAATGAAAGGTGTTTGCTGCACTGCATGATTCTTAACCATCTCCTCACCATCTTCTATTCTATAAAATTTGTGATTTCTCTACATAAGAAAAAATATAATTTTAACAGCAACAACAAAAATGATTTGAATAGTTGTCAAATCTGTCCATTATTCAAATGCATACTTGCAGAAAAAATAGAAAGTTTAAGTATGCTCGAGGACTGCTATTCTGGTGGCCATAGTTAAATAATTTACAACACACATTTTAGGCAAAACAGACACAACATGTCCACCAAAATATATTCTACATTGATAAACAGAGCAAAACAAAGTGTCTTCACTAAAACTATTCCACAGCAGTGGAACATACCACAGTCATGCCCCAGTGTAAACCTGGGCAGCTGAAATGACACCACATATTCTGATCTATTCACTACAAAATGCATGACATGACTCATAAAATACCCACAAACACAACTCAACCAGACCATGTGCACATTAACAGTGAATGAACATAAAATATGCAGCACAATGTTGAAATAGCTACTGCATAATGCCAAACTACTTCCAAAACCTTTATTCATTATTAACCGATAAAAGATCATCTGAATAGTATAATCTGAATAATTCCTACCATGGCTTTTTCTTTCCATTGTTGGTCATGTGAACAGCAATCACATCATATATCCGTAACACACCAAATTAAAATAACCAGTGCCAAGATAGTTATATAATCACTTCTGCTGCACCTACATGATTGTTTATGTCTCTGAATAAGCAGGGAAATTTCCAATGAATGTTCAGTTTCCAAAGAAGATTGACCTTTTCTTCTATTGTCATCATCAGCCCAGACCGGATGCAACAAGACAGAATTGTTTGATTAGGGATGCCGTCATTATTCATGTAATTGTCTTTTAAAACCAATATAATAAAAAATACTTAGACTAATGTCAGTCGTCTAATGTAAATCGAGCACATAACAGTTTCAAAACTGAAATCGTGATACAGCCATATGCAATATTTTGCCATAATTCTATCTTTATGTACTATGATATCAGTTTGGTGCAGTTATTGCCTCATTAAAGCCTAGTGGTTTGGTGGAAGCTGTTGTGCTTGACGATCATTGAGGTAATTAATGAACCTGAAATATATAAGAATAATGGAGTTTATTTCTTTTTCTTGATAAAGTGATCATCCTGTTGTAAAAATGACTCACTGCAGATTGAATCAACATCTTTGATTCCAGCACCTCAAACCTTTAAATGTATTTACAGGATCTGTAACCTTCATGTCTACATTTTTGACACATAACAATTGTAAAGAAGAAAAACACCATTAATTATAATAATTTAAAGAACATTTTACTTTAATTTTCAGCCTTACCCTCCAGAAGCTTTCAGCGTATATAAATATGCTGTGCATGTGTCTACAGTAGGTGTGTGTGTGTGTATAGAAGGAGAGGGGGAGGAAGTAAAGGCAGGGAGTTATTTTTACATTTTACTAAATTCATACTAAAATACATTATGAACACCAGAGATAGTGTTTCACTGCATCCTCTACATCATAAAGACCAAACTATGCAAATACAGGCATGTGTGAGGGCAAGTGTATGCTTGCTTGTGTTTGCTTAATAGTGATGACAAAATTGATGATAAGGTGAGGGTGGTTAATCAATTCTCTTAGCTCTCCCTTTTCAGTAAGTCCACGCACTATGGCTAAAATTGAATTACAGACAGAGTAAGGTTTGTATTTTAAGTATATTTCAACTTTAACTCTCAGAGGTTGCAGTAGAGTTTTAATGGTCAGATTTGAATCTGACTTCAAGGCAAGTTATAAGAGCCTCTCAGAAGCAAAGATGTTGACGAGGAGACAGCGTGACAGGCAAAAAGCACCCAGCATGAAAGCAATCTTTGAGTCAGTCAAGCTCTTAGTGCACATGATCACAACTTACATTTGTGCACCATACAGACCAAGAGAAGATGGACAAATAGTCTGAGAAAACCTGAAGTTATTCCCCTTATTCTACATCAAGTACAATTGAGAACTTTATTTTTGCATGGTCATTCAACAGCTTTCTGTCAGAGAAACATGGGATAGTCATTTGCCTCTCTTTTTGTCACTCTTTCTATAGCTACTTCATCAACACATCACATGTATGCTGTGATGTTCATAATCAAATAGCAGCAACTTCAAAGCAGATACAGAGGCACTCTCACCAATAAGTTAGATATAAACAAATTTGACAATGAGGTTTAAAATATTTATCAGTGTCCCCTACAACTGTTATGAGGCATGTAGCGTTTAGGAACGTGCCTTACAGTATAGTCTGAGTATATCTTATACTAAGTAATGGCGCAGTTTAGAAGATACACTTATGATTGGTGTTGAGAAGGTGATGCTTCCTATTAATGAACTCTGCTGGACAGAGATTAATTCACAAAGTTACACCCCCTTTACTCGAATGCCTTTGATCAAAATTACATTTAGCCATGCTAAACATTAACTATAAAACAAGCTGCTTCAAAGCATCTTGAATACATAAATGTATTCAGGCTCTCTATCCGAGATTATTTTTATACACTCTGTATGCATTCCGCTATAGACAAATTAGTGCACAAATTCTCCCTGAATTGAATAAGCAGAATACCAGGAAACTGACTGAAAAAGACTCCGCTCTTTTTAATTATGTCACTTATACTATAAATTCTGATTTAAATACTCTGTTAGACATTTTTTATTTTCATTTTTTTCTTTTCTTTAAATTTTGATTTCAAAATTTTAATGCGGTTTTTTATAAATTATTTAAGGTTATACAGTCATTATTTAAATTGAATAAACTTAAATCATTTAGGCTCATCAAGTTTAGAAATATTAAGGGACTGACAGCGTTTAATTAAAGACAAATAGAATAATCATAATCAGAATCCTTTATTAATTGGGGGATGGGGGGTTGCTTAAATTATATATAAGCTATAGTAGTAGTCATGTTAGGGCTCACTTCCCTTGTATATAGCAAGGGAAGGGGACATTATGGTTTCACATCTAATGCTAATGACAGTGGTACATGTACAGTGCTTAGCACTATCAAATCACAGCAAGAGGATCCTGGGTTTGAATCCATTGACCAGCTGAGGCCTTTCTCTGTAGCGTTTGTATGTTCTCCCTCTGCGTGCATGGGTTCTCTCCAAGTACCCTAGCTTCCTCCCACAGTCCAAAGACATGCTTGTTAGGTTAATTGGTAATTATAAATTAGCTGTAAGTGTGAATGTGAGCGTGAGTGGTTGTCTGTCTCTCACTGCTAGTCCTGCAAGACTGGCAACCTGTACAGGGTGTACCCTGCCTCTTGCCCCCATGACAGCTGGGATAGGCTCCAGCCCTCCTGGGATCCTGAATTGGATAAGCAGAAGAAAATGGATAGATAGATGACTAAGGAAAATTATATAAAATGAAAACAATAGCATGCCCAAAATGGATACTTGGGAAACACTGTAATCAGGTTCTGTAAGACAAATATGAATAGGACAGATTTAAAGTTTCTAGATTACATGAGATGTCACACTACTGAATCCTGTCAAAAACAGTCTAAAATCTTAAAGGCTAGTTGCCAAATGTCAAAAGAAGGACATTGGCAACCTTGGTATGGACTCTTATTCCTATGGAAAGCCAACATAACCTGTCCAATAACTGATAAAAACTATAAAGGCAGATCTTAAAATGGATACAAAGGCCAGGCTAAACCTGTTCATCCTCTCCAAATATGGCTGTCTACCCTTCCAAAACACAATATACAATATACAATATACAATAGACAGCCAGAACTGGAGAAGGGCTGAGAATGCACTTGAAATCAAGGTAGGGAAATTTGAATAAATGTGCACAATCAAAAAATGTAAATCATACAACAAGCATTCCAAGTCTTTTATAAGATATGTAGTGCAGACTGGCTGACCCATGCTCTGACTGAGGACATAGAAATCCATTTTTTCTGGCTTCTACATACATCATCTAACCAGCTGTGGCTTTCTACTGTAGATGTCAGAAACTGAGCGATTCTAGTCTGGTCGCTTGGATTGGATTCTGCTGCAAACTGATTTATGACTAGGAACATAGCCAAACCGGGTTCATGTCATGTAAAGTGTGACATGAGAGTAGCGTAATTGGAATTTGTTGCCTGCCATCTGATGCATAATACACAGTGACAGAGCAGGAACTGGTAATTCTCCATTTATGAATGCATGGAGGACAAAGATGACAGCATTATTTACATTTGGCTTTGATTTCTTCTGAAAATTGTTTGAAGCTGAACCCATGTTAACACTAGATGTAAAAATAAAACCTATTTCAAATGTGTTTATTTATAATTAGAACTGATTTTCTCAGTAATGGGTAAAGAGGAAGTGGAATCTTAGAAAATACTCTCAGCATCTCAGTCTGTTAACATACTAGCACGCTGAGAGTATGGCCCTTAAGAAATAGCTATACCAGTAGGTTATGGTGATCACAATTTAATTGCAGTTTTAAGAAAAACAAAAGTACCACAAGCTGGAGCTAAAATAGTTTTTAAGAGATCATTCAAAGATTTTAATCAGGGTAAGTTTGTAGAAGAGGTTCAGAAAGTATGTTGGTCAGATGTTTTATTAGAAAGAGATTCTGGAAAAGCACTGGAAAAAATCATGATTTATTTATGCCACTAGCTGAAAAACATGCACCACTGAGGAAGTTTGCTATCAGAAATGTCAGAACACCCTGCTTGGATCATGAATTGAAGGAGTATATGGTGAATCAGGAATAGGCAAAATTAATAGCAAGTAAATCTTGGTATAAATTAAAATGGCAATATAAGAAATCTAAGAAATTTTTCATCCAAGTTAAACAAAAAGAAAAAGAGATTATACTATAAGAATAGGATTAATGATATTAATAATGATCTGAAAAAGTTGCAAACATCAGTAAATTATTCAGTGGGCAAAAATACAAAATGCGAGTCATCCGTCATAAAGACTGATGGTGGTTTCCACACAAAACTAATGTATATTGCAAATTATTTGAATAATTTTTTTAATAAATAAATTGCATGTCTTAAAAAACAACATGCTAATACTGGACTTTAGCAGAGCTAATTAATTAAAAATCTTGTTATAAAGGATAAAAACTGTAATTTTAATTTTAACCCCCTCATGCATGGTAGTCACTATAGTGGACAGCGATTCAAAAGCCATTTTCTTTAATATGTATGTGTTTTGTTGCTATAGTGATATTACTGAACTGTATCATTTTATAATTTTGTTTAATAAAACATTTTTTTTGTCTTGGTTGAAAACTTAAGCACATGCTGTCCAGCTGAGTGCACATATAATCAGAATCAGAATCAGAATACTTTATTAATCCAAGGGGAGACATTACTCCATGAACATTACATGTTCAAAAAAATTCAGTTGAATTGTTCTTTTCATGTCTAAAAGGTAATAAAACAGTTATAGAAAAAGTCTTGACTGAAGATGTCACAATTCATGCATGAAAGGGTTAAGATGGTAAATAGAAACATAGCAGAGAATATGCTGATAACTTGTAAAACTAAATTATCATGTGTTCATTGTACTGATAGGAAATTGCTTAAAATGGTGGCTAATTTAAGCTGTCCTACTATTTGTCATATTATAAACCAGAGCTTCATGGAAAGATCATATCTGCAAGTATGGAAAACTGCAGAAATTGTTCCACTGTCCTAAAATAGAAAATTACCATTTTGTGGATCTAACAATCATCCAATAAGTTTATTGCCTGTGTTGTGTAAAATTCTGGAAAGAATGGTGTATGAGAAAATAAAAAAAATTTGTGAGAATAATTTAAGCACTGAATTTCAACATGCACACAGAAAAGGGCATTCCACAGCTACAGCTTAAACTCACATAGCAGTTGATTGGCTGAGAGATACAAAAGAGAAGAAAATAACTGGTGCAGTGATGCTGGATTTTATAGCAGCATTTGAGATCATTGAACAGAATTTATTGTTGAGAAAACTGAAATGTTGCAATTTTAATCAGTCAGCATTATTAAGGAAGAAACATTATCTAAGGTATAGGAAACAAATTGTTTTTGTAAATGAGATTTACTCAGATGCCAGGGTTGTAAAATGTAGAGTGCCCCAAGGCAGCTGTCTTGGACCATTGATGGATACCATGTACGCAGATGATTCAACAATATGCACATCAGCAGGAACAGCTAAGAAGTTAAATGCAGTTTTAAATTTGGAGTTTCAATCAGTGGTTAAATGGATAACAGATAATAAACTTATCTTAAACGTGTCTAAGACAAATACCACTGTATTCAGCTCTAAGCACTCTATTAGAAAGGACCCAATTTTAAATGTTTCCATTGATGGTAGGTTTATTAATCAAGTGAATGAGACCAAGCTCCTGGGTGTATTCTCAGATAGTGAATTATCCTGGACAAAACATCAATAAGTTAGTTGTCAAGATGGGAAATGGGATTTTCATAGTTAGAGGGTATGCAAAATTTTTGACACAAACATCAGTCAGACAGTTAATTCAGGCTTCGTTATTTTTTCATTTTGATTATTGCCCAGCAGTTTAGTCAAGTAGTAAAATGGATCAAATAAATAAGTTGCAAATGGTACAAAAACAGAGCAGTGCATTTTTAGTGGATATAGGATGAACATTGTAACAATGCATAAATTTCTCAGCTGGTTAACTGTAAAAGATAGATTACTCTTTACTTGTATTTATCACTAATAATACTGTGACCAAGACTCCAGGTACACTGTACAAAAACTTATATTTCAGTTTTGACAGACATGATTACTCTACCAGACTCACTACAAAAGGATACTTCTTATTGAAAAACAGCAAGAAGTCAATTAAAAGCACAGTTTTGTATGTGGCTATTAAGGAGTGAAATTTACTGCTAAGAAACAACTAAACTAAGCTAAAAACTACTAAAACAACATCTGTTTGCTATGGACTTCATTTGCAGGCAAAAATTGGTCAAAATTAATTGGTTATTGTTTGTGTGCTTCAGTAAAAATTACAGATGGTGTAATTTAATGTTGTGTCATCATGATATTTATCTTATGTAAGGTACAATTGTGTTGTAAGAAGGTTTTGTTTGTGCATATGTGTATGTGTGTGTGTGTTTGAATTATTGTTTTATTTTGTTAAATGTTTAATGCCTTTGTGCGAAGATGTTATGAAACACTGTCACAATATAAAGTTTTTTTGATGGACCCTAGGAAGAAATGCTGCTACACTGGTGTAGCTAATCAGGATCCTACTAAACTAAACTAAACTAAACTAAACCAAACTAAACTAAACTAAACTAAACTAAACTAAACTAAACTAAAATAAACTAAACTAACAAATAATAGTTCTGGTCTTATTATTAGCAGAAACCACCCGAAACTAATATGACATTACATAAATGCTACTGCAGGTGGAAATGGCTTTTCTCTGTGCCAATCTGACTTTTAGGCACTTCTTTGCCAGTGGTCAAAGACAATCTTATTTTATGGTGACTGGAATCTGATTTGAGCGAGAGACAGACAATGCTGTGGCTTACAAAGAATGTAAACACAAAGAGGGACGCTTCATATTGGGCTTAGAGTCTCCTAGAGAATAATTAATGTGACATTTCCCTGACATTTAGTCAGAGGTATATAGCAGAGGAGCCCGAGGAAGGGAGGAAGGAAGGAGAGATATGAGCTAGTGTGGATAAAGAAAGACAGGAAGCAGGCAGGGCACAAAGAACACAGGCAGCAACAATGGGATTTTTTTCCTGAACATCTTGACAAAAATTGTAGCTTCTTGTTTTGCTTTGTACAGACATTAAA
The DNA here is from genome assembly GCA_015106775.1 of Etroplus canarensis. Lineage (NCBI taxonomy): Eukaryota > Metazoa > Chordata > Actinopteri > Cichliformes > Cichlidae > Etroplus > Etroplus canarensis. The sequence continues at coordinate 28,769 of VUQH01033951.1, read as the reverse complement.
ACAAGAACTAAGCAGAAGTACAATTACACTCACGCAGAAACACAAATAGATCTACTCTAAAATTCAATACCCACTCCTTCAATGATGTTAAAATTGTACTTTTGTTGCCTGGTAACCATTTGTTTTGTGTTAATCGCTACCATTCACCATCTGTTTATTGCCTGCTGCACATACATTTCCACCTCTGACCCAGGATAGGAGAACACCACTGATGAGCTAACACTGGGCTAGTCTGTGGTTGAAGTTGGACCACTCAACAAGCCCGCAGTTTGTTCCAGCCTATTAAAAAATAACTAAGACAATACATCAACCCTAGTAATGCTTTTAGTAGGTTGGTCTGTGGTTTCACGTGGGCCTTTTAAGTTAATCAGGAACTGATAACTTTGCTGCTCACTATATCAAGTTTGTTCTTTTTTCTGGCTCACTATCCTTCACTATCATAGTGTAATCATGCCAAACCAAGAGCTGATTTGAATTAGCAGCAAAACTAAATGTGAAAACTGTCTATATTCATTAATAGATAGAGCTTGATAGCTGGAGATTTGCTGGAACCACTATGCATGAGCAGTTTGCTGTGTCATTATTCAAAGTGAAGCATTGTGTCCATCTTGGTTAAGCCCTTCAAAATACTAATGCTACTAATATTTTTGCAGATATCGGGGTGTGATCATGGAGATAGAAATGTATGGTCAACTCAGAGTGGTCATCTCCTTTTGTAGGCAGCAGCACTTTCTTAGCTTTAACCCAATAAACATTGATTTTTACATCTCTTTGATTTCTACAAAGAAGACATTTCACTGACAGACTCACAGCACTCATATCACTCTGTTTATGGGTTAGAGCTGACAGTTCTAACAAATCCTTGCGGCAAAGAATCAGCCAGCACAAATTGCTAATAGTTGCATTTCCATTTCCCATACAGTAATAGCTGCAAGACACTGCTCCCCTTAAAACTGAGCTGGAAAGAAACAGCCTCCTCTTTGATCCTTCCAATCCAGCATAGAAGAGTGTGATCAAAGGTTGTTCATGTTTAACACTGCTGTGGTCTCCTAGGTTGCAGCTGCAGGTGTGGCTCTGTGAAAGGCCTGCTGAGGGCCAAACACGCATTGACTACAGGTGAGTACAACTGATGGAAGTCAGCACATGTGGCCTTTAAATGGGGAAATGATCTGGGAACCAGATTCAGTAATGCAATTACTCTTCAAATTTCTGTTATAATCAAAATGCAGCACTATACACTAATTCATGCAGTAGTGAAAATAGTGTGCACAATATAAGACACAATCACATAGATTTAAACAGCTGCTGTAGTGTCAGATTTATTTTACTGAAAATCTTTGGTAATGCTATTAAGCAGTATGACCTGACTGCTTTCTAACTTACAATCAATTTAATCATAATGTAAACTCCTTACTTACAAAGTATGTTTTTAACATTACTCTCCTGCTAGTTGTTCATAAGATATGATATTTACATGTGAAACCCATCTTCTAATAACTGAAAGTGCTTCTCAATAGTACAGATCTGTATAAATAATTTAAAGAATTCAAAATTATTTCCATCTTCTTGTTTATGTACATAAAGATGAAATTCAGTATTCCAAACTATGTGTAGAATATCCCAAAGCCATGTGGGGGTTGTCACAAAGAAATGCTTAAGTATCATAAGCCAATAAGTTATTTTATGTTGAATATTATATTGAGAGCAGTAAAGGTTAAGTGTAAAATTATTTGGTTTAAATTGGCCCACATCCTGTGTGGTAGGCATTGAGGTGAGTCTGTATATCTGTCTCTGTGTTTGAAGGTCTGTTTTTGGTTTTGATGATAATGATGATGATAGCAATGGACCTTTATAATAGGAGGATTACAAGAGACACAGATAGTAAAGCCTTAATCATGTTTTAAAGATGGTTTATAGCAGTAAATACAGACATCCTTTTTCACTGTTGCAAAACCCATCCGACCGTTAGGACACATTTCTTTTACCAGGCCTTGAATCACAATAACAGCAGATAAGAGCACACATCCCACGCTAATAAATAGCATCCACAGGCTTTTTCTATGATTTCCAACATTTACCTTGTGTTCCAACTTTGGAACAATCAAAACATAATGACTGATCAATTTTGTGTAACTATAAATTGTAACATCTTTTGCACTCTATGTAATGACAGTAATCTATGCCCACCTGACAGAATCATAGCTGTACTGATATTCAGCACACCAGCACTTACTCTTATTTGATTTTGACTAAAGAATAAGGATCAGTGCAAACATAATTAATCCTATGGAGAGCATGAATATAATCATCTAATAGCATGTAATCCATCCAATAGTTGGTTAGGTGTTTCACTTAGTGTCAGATTGACATTCTCATTTGTAGGAAAAAATCTTTTTTCTCTTTTATTGCAGGTCTGTTTGCCTGTACACATCATTGCCAAAACAGATGAGACGTGCATTAAACAATTACATGCTGAGCTCACACCTAAAAACCCATAGCATTACCTTTGCTGCAACAGATGAGCTGGGCTTTTCCAGGAGGTCCCAAAGTTTCTTTCTTTTTTCAGCACAACAAGTGTTGTCAAATTCTTCTCCTTCTCTGTCTTTTAAATTGTCTGCCTCTCTTTTGAGTTCCTCGTTCATTTGCTCCTTTTTCTGGTGATATCTAGCCTGGCAACATGATTCCAGGTAGATCTCATCAATGCCCCAGTAGTCAAGTTCTTGACTAAATGAAAGGGCACACATTTCCTCCATCATGTGCAGCTTACCTGTGCGGTAGAAATTCAGAATCGATGTGAACGCACCTGGATGTCGGTCAAAAAAGTACTCATTCTCCTCAAGATTGTAATCATCGCACACTTCCATCAAAGATTCATGGGAGTTGCAATCTCTTAACTTTCCCAAACGTGTTCGTGGTAGCCTATCTAACGTTCGCCACAAGACTTCATGAGGGAGACCTCCAACATTTAGCCTGACTCTGCGGAAACATGACTTGCTGCGAATGATGTCCACTGGTTCAGGTGGCAATGAGGATGTTGACCGGGAGCCAGCTTTATTTAACTCTGCCAAGGATTTCTCCATGATGACTTTAAGTTGAGGGAGCACGAAAAAAATCCAGGGCTAAGAACTGCAGATGATCTTCTCTTCATTCATTATGGCATCTAAAGGAAATGTAAAACAAAAAGGAACCATTAGTGTAATAGGACTTGACACAAATCTCAGAGGCCCATGAATCTCATTTGATACAGTAGTAACACCTCTCTGCTTGGACAGAGGTTCACAGCCTGCAAGACATGGCCCCTGAAGGTGTCAAAGGTGAAGATTTCTTTTGAGATAATTTCTCTAATATTTGCATCTGTTTCTGACAAATCTTTCAACTTGAGCAATCTAGAAACATAAATTTCTTAAATGCTTATTGGCTGTGCTGGAAACTACTGCAGTTGAGGTTTTGTAAGGATATTTCAGTCAATTACTATTTTCATTGTTATCTTCAGTATTCTTCAGTTTTTAAAATTCTCAAATACACAAGAACTCTTCCCTTGGTGAACAGATGGGGGTTATTAAGATGACTCACTCACATATAAACAAGACAAGAAAAAGAAGCCAGGCTTATACTGCAATCATCTAAACCAGACACTGCAAAAAGCTTCAATACATCTATCCCATGACTTCCAAAACTACTTTTGAACCTCATAACAAGAACAGAAAAATCCTGTCTTGATGGACTTTGGAGCAGAGAAGTTTAGGATAAACAAATTCAATTGTTATCTCACTAATCAGCTGTTGAGAGATATATAAATATATATATAACTGAAAGTGAAAACTTCAATTTAAAAAAACATCTACAATACAATCTTCTTTTAAGTTGTTTTCTTCTCTAATAGTAAACATACGCTCAGGGTTCAGAAGACCCATGGCCATAGCCAGTATGCAGAGTCATGCATTTCTTTTTGGAGCGGAGATAGATGGAAACATTACAAAAATGCCTTCATGTTGTTTTGTCATCAATTAAATCAAGTGTGAAAAAACTATACAGAGGATAACAAGTTCCCAAAACTTTACACCATCTATGTGTGCCATCCAGTTCTGGGGGGAGCTCTCTTCTGTGGTAACAGATATAAAATATTTATATTAATGACAAAAACTATTTCTGTTTTACATCTTAGATGGCTGCACACACTCTGGAGGGAGAAAAGAAGTCACCATCTCCATTTTTTAAAAATTTATTATTATTATTAAATAGTAATGTGTCATCCCCACCATAGTGGTCGATCTGTGTTCTTATGACGCCCATGCAGTGCTGTGGGTGGGTGAGACGCAGGACACCACATAGTGATGAATGTGGTACAAAGTGAGCGCTGTCCAGTCCAATGGTGCTGAAACACCAGGAAGCAGTGCTCGCTCCCTGAATCACGTTGAGTTCCCTTGGGAAGACAGGCTATCTGACAAGAAAATATAGCCTACATTACACCCTCTTCTGACGAAGAGGCCAACGTTTTATTAACTATTTTCGACCGTATACGTAGCACAAGCCGCACCTTATACATATTTATTGTGTTTATGTGTGTATGATGACAGCATGGAACACTCAACAACACATGCATGCTCGCAGATGTGACCGATGATCACTGTCAGACAAAGTTTCTGATTCTTCACAAACACAATTAGGCTTGGGGACTACTTTCACAATGCGCATGCAAAATAAAAATGAACATAAAGTGTGTTGCTTGATATAGGATGCAGACATTATTATGTTGTATTGTGGATGCTGTAGCTGCGGGAAAAAATACAAAGAAATATTAATTTGAAGGAGCCTCCACCCTCCTGCTTTATCCAATTCAAAGCTTCGACAAAACAGATTAAACAAACCACAAAACAAACATCAGCCCCACCTTTGTGTACACACTACTAATCTGCGTAGCTATAGTGAGAATGATAATAAGGATCTCAATGTGCAATGTAGTGAATGCAAATCTTCCATCTTTTCTCGTCTTTTTCACAGGCTGTCTGCTCCATATTGGTGCAGCTTCAAAGCACAGTGTTCCCACATGCCACTGACAAGCTATTATAATTAATAGGTTGCATATTATACAAAGTCCAGAAATGGAAATGAGCTTCAAAATACCTTCGTGAGTTGTCATCCTGCACTGAATCAAACCAGCACGTACCGCCTTGTGAACAATCAATCCGCAGCCGCAAACAGAAATGAAGCAGTAGCATTTAAAAATTGAGGCGCTGTTATTGGTTTACGATTGCCAACCAATCCATTCCCCCTCCTCTACCTCCGACATGGCAGAGAGATCTTCTGCACGATCTATTCCCTACCCGCCGGTTTACTGCTCTGCATCTCGCAGCCCTGTTTCCCCCGAAGATCAACAAGTATGCAGACAGCCCATTCGGTCAGACTACCTGTGTTCCCAGTCAGCTGTGTGAGGAGGCGCCGCATCTCTGTGAAGGTGGATCCATGGCAGCTCGGCGCTCTCTTCCACAGCTGTTTAACTCCTTCAGCACCGTGTCTTGACTGTATCATTAAAACGGAACAGCTATGCGTACGTCAGGGTGTAATGTGTACGGAAAGAGATGTATGTGCACAAAAGCCTGTCGTCTGAAAAGACCGGCTTGAGTGACACGTTGTGGCTTTATAGAATGTATTATTTGACACTACTGATGAATGTTGCATTGCGTGGTAACCGCTATGGGCACTTTATAAATAGAACAAGTTTTCAGTAGTCTTCTTTATACAGGCCTAAAGTCAGGGGCGACTCTAGGTCAAATCTTAAGGGGGCTCAGTCCCCATTCAGAGTGTCATGTATACATTGCCTTGCTATTAATGCATTTTGTAAAACAACAACAAAAAATAACAATAGTAATAACAATAATACATGACTTTTACTAAAATGAATACATAAATACGATACTTACAAATGTTTTCAACATTTTCTACCTCTTTACATTACATACAATACAATATTATTTTCAAAAGAAGCCATTTTAGGTAGATGGTCTATTGTAGAGTCTAAGAATAATTCAGAATGAATATTCACTTATTTCAATATAATACATCTGTTTCAGGTGGAACCCTTTAGTTAGTTAATGAAAACTAAAGCAAAGACTCAGTTGTGATGACCAGAATTTTCCACAACAATTTAAAGATCAATTTATAGCAAAACAAGTATGAGGAGAAATATGCATGAAATGTTGTTTCAAGCTCTTAACTGCATGGGGGCACTCTGCCAAATCATCAAGCAATCAAAATAGAATCATACAACACAGACATTGGCAAATCAGACTGCTTCTCCATATACCCGTGCAAGAATCAAACTTGTAAGAGATTTGTCTTTACATTAAAGTTTTCAAATTGATACAAACCCTCCTTTTAATGTGCAGACTCAACACAGGGCACGAGATGGCTACGGTTAAGTGAAGAATATATAAGTACGTGTTGTCTATCTGTTCAGTGTAGAGACAGCCATCCTGTTCAAGTTATGTTTAGAATAATGAGTCCTGTAAAATATTATGTCCATCACAACAGTCAAGTCCATGCAAATGGACAGAGCTCAAAACTGATTTACCATTGTACCCTAGATTGTGTAATAATATAATGATATAAGTTGATGTCAAAAAATAATAACAAAATGTATTATAATTGCCACATTACTGTTTTGCATCTATAACTACTGAACACAAGAGGTCTCCTGCTTCCCTGCATGGAGTTAAATTGTGGAGCATTAAGAATGAGTCCGTTTGATTGAGTTATTCCTCTGGTCTTTATTAACAATACATTTTTACACAAAACAAAGTTAAATAAGATTTTTAGGTGGATTGATTAAATTGAATAAATAGTGTTACAGTACATTTAACAATACATTTTATCAATCAGCAGTTTTGATGGTGATTTATCAAATCACATTTCATGTCGTATTTACTTCAGTCTGTAACGGACCTGTAGATCTCCTTCTGGTTGGAGCATCCCAAAGCCATAACGACTGGGATTAGCTTGGGGCAGTTTAGCCTCGGGGTCACACAGTTCCAGATCAAGATGGGTCAAGACCAAGAATACAAATCTAGAGAAACAGGGGGAAAAAACAGTTTAAAACAACAGTAACAGATATATCAGTATGAACAAGGCTGGTTTCACATTATAAGCAATTAGACAAGGCATCTGACATAGACAGGCTCTCTTTATTACCATTAGCATTTTTCATATAGTTTAATACAGAGTATAAGCAATGGCTGCATAGGAGCTTGTTTATGATAGAGAACATGAAAGCAGGGCTGAAATGATAAAAGGGAGGGAATTAAGTGAAGATGGATTTTCTGATCAAGTAATCAGGATGAAATTGCAGGAAATGCTTTAATGATGAAAGTATCATTTTCAAACTTAAGATATATTATGGAAGGATACGATAAACAGCTGATGATTTTAACACTCACTGTTTAATGGCTGTAACAGCAAACTCTTTCCCAATGCAGCTGCTTTTCCCTGTGCCCCAAGGCATGGTGTAGTACTTCTGGATTTTTCCATCCTTGTAGAATTTATCCTTCACTGTCATATCTTCATTTAGGAAACGGTCATATTTGAAAATCTGTCAAGAAAAGGCAAGAACAAAACAAATAGGCTTAGTTAGGTATGTAGATTATGAGACCATGAAAACAAAGTGAAGTTTATATCTGAAGCTCCATATCTACAGTTAAAAATAATGTATCAACTCTAAACTTCTTCTTTCGGCTGATCTCATTAGCCTGGCAATTTATCAGCTCTAAACAATGAAGACAATAATAAGAATAATCATTGATAAACATCTAGCTCTAGTCCTTGGTAAACAATTTGTCAGTATTCACCAGCTTATCCCAGAGCAAGTATTGTGTCTGTGTTTTAAAGTAAAGTGCCTTCCTCCACAAGGCCACCTTATTTGCTATAATATAGTTAAAAATATGCAGAGGGTTGGTGTGAGGGAAGAGGATGCAAGGGAAAGGGTGAGATGGAGGCAAATGATCCGCTGTGGCGACCCCTAACGGGAGCAGCCGAAAGAAGAAGAAGAAGTTAAAAATATCACTACAGAGGCACTCATATTTGTGCCATTAATGCACAGATCATACTCTACATTAATACACTTCAGGCCTACTCGCTAAGTACCTGTGGTTCTTGGTGTATGAGTGGGTCCATTTGAGGGCTAAGGAAGGGGAACAGACACACTCTGTCCCCTCGTCTGAGGTGGTACTTCTGTCCATTGGCCAGTAACATAGAAAATCAAAATCCGATTAAGATAGATTTTTTTTTTTTGGTGTGTTCCCAGTTGCGTAGTGGTCTGTGCCTTTGCCTTTCAAGGGAAAGGTCCCTGGTTTGATCCTAGGTGGGGACACAAGCCCCTCTCACCATAGAGGGCTACGTCAGGAAGACCATCCAGCACAAAACCTCTGCTAGATTACCAATGCAAATTAATACATTGATTTTTATTGGTGTCATTTCATGTGTGAAAATAAAATTGCACTTGGTGGGCATTTTATTAAAAGAGAAACACTTACATAGCAAAAGTGGGAAGAAGATGCAGAATCATAAGGTCTTGTTGGTGTAGGAGTTGTTTTATAGCTGTGTTTTGACATACAATATGTAGTATAAATTATAGACAATGCTCCTTACAGGTCAAACCAGTCTAAAAGACTAATAAGTCCTCTGAATGCAGAAGATGATTTTCACCTTAAATGACTGTCATTACTCTCTTCTTTAAATGTGATTTAAATGAAACAAGGTCCTGTCTGAAAGTGCATTTATTTATTTGGTTGACATTCTTTGTTTGAAAAATGACATGGCAGAGGATCTTCACTCACAAAAATATTCCCAGCACAAAATCTTTTGACATGTATATTGCAAACATAAATTCCCATGTAATGGTCTTATCACGAATACTTCCTCTGCAGTCCCAGTCCTTATTAGCACAGGTGGCTATAGCAACACTGGGAAGAAAAGCAATGTAATGAACAGCAGTCATGTTATTGCTTAACATATAGAGACTGTCTACAAAATGTGAAATTTCATATTTTGTAGACACTCAGGTTTTGTCACCCTATACTTTTTAGTGAACTGTTATGCACATGTGGATCTGTGTCTGTCTTTAGATTAGATTAGATTAGATTAGATTCAACTTTATTATCATTGAAAAAGTATAATGCTCAAACAATGAAATGAAAGTCTGGCATTTAGCCGAACTGCAAATAATATTGCCTGTGTGAAATAGGTATTGTGTCCAGTTTTCATTGACCTTTCTAACAGAAGGCTGCCAGCAGAGTGAGGGCCCACATACCAGGTGGATGCAGTACTTGAGGGAGGGGTACCGTGTGTGTTGAGTGCCAGCTGCCTTCTCTCGCTGCTAGACAGAAACACTGTGTTGGAGATGGTGAGGAGAACAACATGGGCATGTAAAACTGGAGAGAATGTGGCTAAAAACAATTTAAGGCTTTTGCATGAAAACATTGTCACATCACATCTAACTGCCTGCTTTTTTCGCCATGATTTGCTTGACAGTCGACAATATTGAATTCAAAAAGCCTTTTTAATGTAAGCCTGAGTTTTTCAGGGAATATTAGTAACCAAATGAGACACACAAGGTATTTAAGATTTGCCAAGAGTATATTTAAACCATATACTGCATATAAAAGATGGCCTTAGATTCCAGGTAATGCCAATTTTACGTAGTGCCTTAAACCTACATTCTTTTTAATGGCCACCAGGGGGCATCTCCTCTGGGGTAAAAAAGAAGTTTCAAGTCTTTAGCATGCTATTTATTTTGTAAATTCTAATCCCGTGTAGGGTCAGAAATGATGTGTGGCTACCTTGTGATTGACATAGTACACACACACATTTGGATTATGTCAATCTGTTTTTACACAGCATATAACTGAACCATGAAATAGCCTAATTTGAATGTAATGAAGAAAAAATTAAATTCATTAGACTCATTTTATTGCAGGGTTGTCCTAAATATTCCTTGTCTAATTTGTATTCAAATTGTAGTGCACATCCTTTCAACAGTGGTTATTAAAGTAAGGACTTACCAATGATAAAGAATTTTAAAAAACTCAATCATTTGTAAATCATATTAACCCCAATACCAGAAAAGTTGGAATATTTTTCCAGAATTTAATAATGAAACAAATAAATTGGTAATAAATAAATCGGTAATACGTTAATTCACATGAGGATTTTTCAGCTGAGGAAAGTACAAAAAAAAAGGTTTTTCAGTCATTTTACTAACCAGCTTATTTATATTTCCTAAATATAAACTAATTTAGAATTTAGTGGCTGCAACACACTCAACAAAAGTTTCAGCAGAGTTAAAGCAAGATTACAAAGTGCACAGGATATTTAACTAATACTAATTTGGAAGACTATGCAGGCTGATTGGGAGCAGGTGAGATGTCATGATTGGGTATAAAAGTAGCATCAATAAAAGGTACAGTCTTTGCTAGTTAAAATGGGTCATGGCTTATTCCTTTGTGCCAAAATTTGTGAGAGAATTGTTTGTGGCTTTGAAAGGAACATTTCACAAATTAAGACTGAGGAGAATGTATGTCTTTCAACATCTACAGTGCATAATATTGTAATAAAAGAATTTGGAAACATCTCTGTGCATAAAGGGCAAGGTCAGAAACCACTGATGAATGCATGTGATCTTCCAAACCTCAGATGATTCTGTCTGAGAAACTGTCATGCTGCTTTGACAAATATAACCACCTGGGCTTAGGAGTACTTTGGGAAACCATTGCCATGCAAGTCTGTTTTTGCATTATGCGAGGAGGAAGCCCAACATCAACTCTATATAGATAAGTTTTCTGGGCCTAAGTTCATCTCAGATAGACCAAAGACTGTGAAACTGTGGCTGTGGTCAGATGAGTCTGCATTTCAGCTTGTTTTTGGGAAATGCAGGTCCTGAGTTCTCCATGCCAAAGATAAAATTGACCATTTTGATTGTTATTAGTGAGGGGAGCAAAAGCCAGCATCTGTGATTGTATAAGGGTGTATCAGTGCCCAAAGTTAAGAGGTAGATCAATCGCAGCTATACTCACTTGTGATGGGACAGCTTGGGTCTCTTTGTGTTTGTCATCCCAGATCACTGATCTAAACCCTGTCAGCTGGGTCTGCTTGGTAACAATCATCATTGCCACTAGATGGCAACATTGCTTATCACTTGAATTTGAGGCGAATTCTTGTGACCACTAACTAATTCCTCCCTTCCCCCCTGTAGAAGACAGTCTCTCCAGAGGAAGGCAGTGGGAAACCCTAGATGCAGGGGTGTGTATGGAGGTTGGAAGCTTCCTCCTGCTCAGCAGTCCAGTTCCCTTTTCATCTAGCAACCTCCTTCTTTCTGATCGCCTACATCATGCACATAATCACTTAGAAATGTATAGAAATAATTATATTTGATCAGCCAGGATAATAGCACTGATTGTGTAACCTGTCTGAATAGAGTAATGATCAATGCTCATTTTTACCTTTTAAGTTTCAACCAGATGTAATCATGGTTGAATTTGTACGAATATGATACATTCCTATATGATAGAATATAATATATTTACAGCCCTGTTTTTTTAAACACACAAAGTTAAACTGTTTGGTGCTGAACATAACAGTGAAATAAAAGCCAGCAATTCTTAATTAAAATGTAAAGTGATCTGATTTATTTCATTTTGAGTCATTCAAGGGAAATGTTGCTTTTATTAAGAAATAAAAATATCTTGGGACTTTGAGACACTTTCTTTTAACATGAAAAGTACTGGCTCAGTGTGAATCACAACCAGTTACAACGCCAAAGTTACAACATGCACTGAACAATAGAACATTTATACAGAAACAACAGCATAGAAAGTCAACAGGTAAAAATGTTTTTCTGTTTTTTTTGTTTTACAAAACAGACAGCCTCGGGACCTACAAACAACATTGTATAAGAGCTGGCTAAGGTCATTCAAATATCTTTTTTCAATTCCCTGGAAACAGTGTACTTTACAAAAACCAATGGCTTAGGCAAGGTTGGGGTCAATTCCACTGAGTGCTTAAACAATAGGACAAAAATAGTTTGTTTTAAATTTGTACCTATCTCATGCTCTAATACTGGTTACTACTGTAGTGCCAAGTGTGATGTGTCTTGTATATCATCTTGAATCAACCCCAACCCTGTAATACAGTGTTAAGTTCAGAATGTGTGGAATTTGCTACTTGCTAAAGCAGTCGATCTCACCAGGTTTTGGAAAGTATCACATGTTCTTGAAAAGGTCCTGTGGGGTTCTAAGAAAAATGAAAAAGACTCGAACCTCTTTGTTTTAAATTTGGCAGGTAGCATGACAGTCAGTTCTATTTTAAATTTCAAATAATGCATTTACTGTAGAGCTGGGAGTCATAAGAGACAACTGGGACTCTACTTATGGAAAAGTTAGAGAATTTGTGCTCTTAATTTTAATTGGTATCAATACAGAAGAGGTAAAAGAAGTCAAATAATTGTGTTATCTTCACAAAGCATCACGGTTTACTCTTTTGATTCACACTGGATTTCTCCACAGGGAAATCTCAGCGAAATTAAAAGGTCTGCTATATTATTAGGTTTCATTATTTTCAATGGCTCCTATGAAAATGGGGTGGATTAAAGTGTCCAACTAAAATAAAATAAGGATGGCTGCAAAAACAAATGACATTTTTCATTATTATTGTGGTGGTATTGTGTCACAGTATCACAGTCTAAGTATGAAAGCAAACATCATGTTTGATGTTTTTTTTCTACCCTTTCTAAACGCTTAATAGTGACAACAGAGTGTCAGGAATTCAGTACCTGTGAGTGTGTGTGAATACACATGGGTGTTCATTTGTTTAATTTTCCAACAATAAATCTCAGGTCACTGCACTAGTGCTTGCTGCCTATTCATGAAATATTGATTGTCATCATTCTTGCGAAATATTTCAGTGAAAAATGGTCCCTGACTACAGTAATACAGAAAACTTAAGTAATGGGACAGAAGCTCACATGGTGCTTAAGGAGGGGTTGTGTGAGCTAAATGCTCCTCATATCGATGTTGAAAAATAAAACGTATCAATTCCTTAAATAGCTGAATTCACCCTTAAGGATTATCTGGTTAACCTTGGCTTCTTTTTGACTTAAGTAATGAAATCAACGTGGACATTAAAGCATAATAAGGTCAAATAACTTGAAATGTGTGTTTTTTCTCAAAACTGGCTGAAACTGTTGTCCATATAAACAAAATAAAATCACCTTTTGTAACAAATGTATCACATTTTCCTCTGGGAATTGAACCTTTGTCACTTCAACCTCATATCATGTGAATAATTATACATGTTTAATGAAGAGTATACAGTTATGCATGGATATAACCAAAGGAACATTACCAGAGACCATCTGGAAAATGTTCAATGCCCACAGTCAATTGTTACACAACAGGATATTTTCTCATAATAAAAATCAATTTATCTCACTCTGAAACACCTCTGTGGGTGATTATGGTTAGAGTCTAAAATCCTTCTGTTTAGGATTTTTTTTTGTCATCATAGCTTCTAATATTAGCAGGTACTTCAAATGAAGAAAAACATCAGATCAAAATATTAGCTGCACACAGTCAAGATGTGGAATACATGGTGAATCCAAAAGATTACACTACTATTCTCAGTACAATTACCTGCCTAATTATTACTAAATAAGATTCATAAAATTTTCCTCCCATACCTCTTTCCCCAGCTATAAATAAAGTCTCATTTCAGAAACATCTGCTAAAAAAGATCTTATTTTCTCATATGATTCTAGTATTCTTTTTTTATTGAACTCTGTATTACTGCTGCACGTTACAATCAGAACTGCAGATAGAAAACAAAAGAAGGATTCCCCTAGCCTGCACATTCATATTGGAAAGAGCTCATTCTTTTCCATTAAGCAGCAACCACACTGCTCTAATGTCCTGGCTTTACAGCAGTCTCTCTCTCTCTCTCTCTCTCTCTCTCTCTCTCTCTCTCTCTGTCTCTGTTCCCTCTGCTTCTCACAGTCATTGGTATTCCTTTCACACCTCAGCTCCTCTCACTATGGGAGAGCAATATGAAACAGTCCAACTCTGTGATTAAAACAGGAAATGAAATCCGGATTTGTGCTTAGACTCTAAACTACAACACTAAAACAATGTATGTTAATCAATTTAAATTGAATTTTGAATAATTCAAAAAAATAGATGTGTAATAGTGCAATGATCTTATTTGCCTGCATTTTGTACTGGTATATTTCTATCAGGAAATGACTAAGAAAGATTTAAAAGTTTGGTCAGTTTTTGACAATATATTTTATTGGCACTGAGGTACTTTGCTCATCTTAACATTTGTGAAAGCTGAGACAACAGAAGGCATACTACTCAAAAGATATTTAAAGATATTATGATTGATGTTGTATATTTACACTTCAAATCAGAATTTAAGAGGGTGCAGAACGACTCTATGCTGTAACTCAGCTTATGTTAACATGACCTGTATGGGCAGAAAGCATGTATATAAAAGATGGACTTTTCGTTCAGGTAAAGCCCATGCATTAAGTTTCTGAAACCTGTAATATTTCTAATGACCAGCAGGAAGCCACTCCTCTGGTTGCAAAGAAAAAAATAATATAGAAGTCTATCAGAAAGTTACTATAAGGCTTCTTTCTTTTATAACCTTGGTAAACACTTTCCCGATGAGTTCATGTTCTCAGTCCCTAGTTTTAAGTCTTATTAACACATCTTGCTAAATTTTGGTCTAATGTAGAGTGAAGTAGATGATAAAGCAGATTATTCTTTAGGGTGTTGGTAATTTGTGACTAATAATTTGCTACTATGGGCATGTGGTGTCCTTGTAAATTTTATTCAAATCCAGTTTTCATAACACCAAGATGGCGATGGAACAAAATGCTCAAGTAGAAGCTTGAAAACAGAACCAGCACCTGATGACTGATGCCACGGTGGCTAAGTCCATCTTTCATATGAAGTCTGAGGTGTAAACTGAAAATATATTTTTAAATTGTCATGACTACTATGAATGCCATTTCTGTTTGTCTTCTCTTATTGTCTCTGCTCGCTATAAAGGTTTATTCTCATTGTTTTAAAGTGTTAAGTGTTTGTTCCTCTCTATACTATGTAGCAGTGTATTCAGATAGGCTAATAGAGAATATGCTGTGTTTTCCAATTAATGGGTCAACAGCCAGGAGACAAAAACTGAATTCACTATATTTATGCGATGCTACAGAAATGTTGAACATAAAAGATAAAGTACAAAGTCCTTACATTATAATGTTGCATTTACACAGTACTCATGAATATGCACAGTGAGGAGTGGCTCTGCTAACATGCAGCTACAGTTGATACCTGTCAGTTTATTGGTTCATGTCTCTCTGTGTGGGATTTGCAAATGTTTGTGAGCACATGTAACATGCAAGTAGACCTTCACCTCTCAAATTAACAAATCACTGCTTAGCTGTTGCCTGCATTTGAGGACAACAGCTATCACCATGGAAACTAAATGCATCTAAGGTATCCTGAAGATTGTCTTCAGTACCTGTATACATTGTTTGCCAGTGTGTATGTGTGTGTGCATTCATGCATGAGTTTTATCAGTTCTGGCATTTGCAACTGATTAATGGTAAGCTGGTCCTGGCTGTGGATGATGCTGTTGTAGTTTCTTGATCATTTAAGAAACAAATCAGAGATGGGAAGACTCCTCTGCTTTTGGTATGGTAAACACACATTGCTCATGCATTTGTAATAATTTTGGCTGCTTTTATGTTGGTTGGTCAAATGAAAGTCAATGCATGCTGAACAACCGCACTAAATTTCATGTCAGCAGGCTTTAAATGTAAAAATATTAGAGGATTTACTTATATTTGGTTATTTATTTGGCTATGACAGACAAGCAAATCATCATGTTATTGTATGTTGAGTGACTGGGTACATGCATGCTTTCATAAATGTGCAATTTATGTAGCAATGAGGATAATTTCTCTTTTGTTAGCCCATGTCAAAAAACTCTTGGTTCACAACTACCATCATTTAAAATTATTCCGATATGCTCGGAAATTTGTCCATCATTCTATCATTCACTCTCGCCAAGAGATGTTAACATGAGATAGCAAAACACTCTTCAAAAAAGAGTCATTAGATTGCATGATGAGCTAGAGCAGCATCTGTGCCAAAACACTGAACCTCATACAAGAAAACTTTTCACATGGGATTATGACACAACAGACCAAAAATGGTCTTATTTCTAAAAGGAACTTTCTCTTATCTATATAAAAATAAATCAGGCTAGACAATCTCAATAGTGTGTTTACATGAATTACCATTTGGCCACTCATTACTGTTCACTCTCACACACATAAGCAGACATGTACACCCCTACAAATGTAAATGACTAAGGCCAGGTTTGGGAATGGAGGGCACAAGTAAGTAGCTTATAGGCGTCTAGGTCCTCTCCTGTATCTCCAAGACTACAAAATCAACTGGGACTTAGAATTGGAAAGTTGCTGAAGGTATTTTTAGAGATAACCCCCTGCAACTAAAACCATTATTTAGCTTGGTTTTGCAGTTTTAACTACAGCTTGATTTCTCTGTTAACTCTACATCTCTGAACAGACCCACTGGCTACTTGGGAGTGCTCTTTTGTTTTGTGGGTGTGGGGATATCTCTTAAAGGAATGAGCTGAAGGAGGGGCAGTGACATTCTCCAATTAAGAAATGTTTTTCTCCCAGAGTATTCACTACACATTTTCACCTGAGGCTCATTGCCCAGTGGCAGGCTCAGGTAATTTGTGAAATGTTTTAGTGAGACCCTTTGTCTCTCCTTTCTTTGTCTCTGGCTTGGAGTGTTTTAGCCTGTCAGGTGTCTCTATCACAAATGCTGTCCCAAGCTTCCTGATGGTTTCTGCTTCACTTGTACCTCAGAGGTTTTTATCCAAAGTATTTTGATGTCCCCTCTCAGCCTTTGATCTACGTGCCATCTCTGGTCCTATGTGATTCTCATGAGCTATCCCACGAATCCCTTCTAGGGGGAACAGACAATTCTGGCCCAGCATTTTTTGGGCTGTTTCTAAATGATTAGTGCCCCTCTGGTAATTTATGTTAATGCTGCGTTTTGGGCTTCCACCAGCCAGCAAACGCTCTGAGGGACTGGTGTCAGAGATGTCACGGAGGTGCTCATCATCATCTGTATCAGCATCGATGTATTTGCTGATAGAGGAGTCATGAAAGGTGAAGACAGTTGGGGTCAGGGCAGTGCCTTCTGGCGACTTTGGTGGGGTCCTGCTGCTGGCAGTAGTGTAGACAGAAGTTTCAGGGCTTAATATAGAGTGGTCTGACACAACTGAGCTGTCTGAAAGTGGGGACAGTCCTGACTCCCCATCACTACGACGGCCTCCTTTAGGAATAAGGCTTTTTGAAGCATTCCCAGAAAAGAAGAATTTCCTTGGATTCTCTGGACATGAAGACTTTGAGACAGTCACAGGGGTCAGCATGGGCTCACGCTCCCCTGTTATTTGCTGGCCTGTTTTTGCACTGGTGTATTGGGACACAGCTGTAGCTTGACTGTATGAGAAGCGGTTGTTTTCCTGAAGACCAAGATCCATCGCAGGACTATGGGAGAAGCGTGGATTTTCCTGGAAGTCTGTTGCACAACTGATGTAGCTGTCAATGCTGGACAAGCTTTTCATGTCCCCTATTCCTTCTCTGGTTCCCAGGACTGGTGGCCCATGATCATGGATAGCTCCTAGCTCTATCTCGTCCCTCTGTTTACCAGCTCTGGAGCCCCTGTCTTTAGCATTGAGGTTGGGTTGTGACTGTGTCTTTGCCATCTGGTTGTACATCTCTTCTAGCTTCTGAACATTTAATCTCTGGGGACTGGTGGCTCGAGCCTTGCTGGGAGAACCTAACTCCTGGGCATTAAAAGAACGGTTTGAGCTTGTTTCTGATGCAGCCCTCTTGGGGGTCCATTTCCACCGACTGGGAGAGAGGTGGTTATCATGAGGCCTCTCACTCTTCTCTACAACTACATCCATCAGTTCTGCACTTCGTGCAAATGCTTCTTTCAAGTTCATTGAGACAATGCTGCCATTTCTTTTTGCCCTTTCTAAAGCTTCCCTTCTTTTGAGGGCTTTTTCTTGCCGCTTCTGCTCCTTGTAAAATTCAGAAAAGTTATTTACAATAATGGGAATAGGTAGGGCAATTACAAGTACTCCAGCTATGCAGCATAACCCCCCCACAATCTTTCCTAACAGAGTTTTGGGGTAGATATCTCCATAGCCTACTGTGGTCATGGTAATAGTAGCCCACCAGAATGATGCTGGAATGCTTTTAAACTTTGTATCCTCTTCATCTTTCTCAGCAAAAAACACCAGGCTGGAGAAAATCATGATACCCATGGCCAGGAAGAGAATGAGCAGGCCCAACTCATTGTAACTTCTCCTAAGGGTAAAGCCCAGAGACTGAAGGCCTGTAGAGTGACGAGCCAGTTTCAAGATACGCAAGATACGCATGATCCTAAATATCTGAACCACACGTCGGACATTCTGAAATTGTAGTACGCTCTTGTTGGATTCCGTCAGGAATATGGTGACGTAGTAGGGCAGAATGGCCAACAGGTCAATAACATTAAGAGGACCCTTAAAGAACTTCCATTTATTTGGGGAGGAGAGGAAACGGAGTAGGTATTCCATGGTAAACCAGGCAATACAGACAGCTTCCACATGAGCAAGTTGAGGGTTGTCTGTGGACTGGCCAAACTCATCTGTCTCCTGGAGCTCTGGTAGGGTGTTCAGAGACAGGGCAATGGTGGAAAGCACAATGAAGAGTATGGAGATGATGGCCAAGATCTGAAAGACAAATTGATATGAGATTTTAAGGATCATAGAATGGCTTACAGTAAGTAAAAGTTGTTTCATTTGAGATGCTTTGTTGCAGACACCAAAGAGACCTAGGCATTTCAAGAGGCTTGGAAAAACCAACCTGCTGAATACCTTTTAAAACTGCACACAAATGTGTCTGGTTTGAATCTAATTTATCTGACAGTTTCCAATTTGCGTATGTAAACGAGGAGTCTTCCTCACACACAACAGTTAGTCATGGAGTCCCACAGTGTTCTGTGCTGGGCTTCCCTTAGGCAATATTATTAGAAAACACTGCATACATTTTCATTGCTATGCAGATGATACCCAGCAATATTCATCCATGAAGCCAGATGACTCAAATCAATTAGTTAAACTACAGGCATGTCTTGAATACATAAAGACCTGGATGGCCTGCAATCTTCTACTTTTATATTCAGACAAAACAGGTTATTGAATTTGACCCTAAAAACCTCAAAAACACTTTCTAACCAGATACTTACTCTGGACAGCATTACTTTGGCCTCCAGTAACACTGTGAGGAAACTTGGAGTCATTTTTGAACAGGATGTGTCCTTTAATGCTCATATTAAACAAATATGTAGGACTGCCTTTAATCATCTTCTCAATATTGCCAAAATTAGAAACATCCTGTCTCAGAGTG
>VUQH01033949.1:43661-64798 GCA_015106775.1 Etroplus canarensis | reverse complement strand
GCTTCTTGCTGTTACATCTCCACATCAAGACGCTCTTCAAAATAATGTTTTCTGGAAAGATTGCAAAATGTGTGCAATCAAATATAGTTTTCTGCAGCATTAGCAACACATGGAGGATGTGTATGAAAATGCTGGTCTGCTCACTTGTGTTGAGTGCATAGCACAAGCCACACTCAATAACAAATGAACTATTATCTCTCCACAGTGTTGCTCATATCCACACTGTCGGCTTGGAAGCCCAGCAGTTAAGCATGTTTATGAAAAAGCATCATTCACTCATTTTGTGCTTTGCAATGCAATGTTCTGGATGCCTTTATTTCCATGGGTCTTATTCTTGGTGAATCGAGCGCATCTGTATAACATCTGAATGCCAGCTGGATGGTATTGGGTGCCTTTGGCAGAGAATCAGTGCACTATGGAGCAGCATTCATTAGTAGTCAGAAATATATGCGCGGCTTCATTTGGCCTGTGGAATTCAATTCTTCAACCTCATTTAAATTCTTATAAACAACTGTAAATATATTCATAACTAACTTCAGAACTCATTTACATTTGATTTACAGGAACAGTGCTATGAATTTTGAGAAGCGTCAACATATGTTGCGTTGCATGCATGCTTCAAGTCCATTATTATACCTAGAATGTAACACTGGAGACGTAAATAAGCCTAGATTTTACAATAACAGAAAGAAGAAATCCTTTGAACAGGAATATTAATGTTCATGTGTATTCCAACTAGTTTGCATGTGTTCAGCATAGTTCCCCACTCCAGCAATCTTTTACTCTGCATTTGTTGGCAGGGACATTTGAGAACTCTTATTACATAATATGCTGTTTGGTGCTTAGACTACCAAAGGCTTAAAGTTATATTTACATATCTTGGTCATAAATGGCTGGAATGACTGAAAAGGCAGCAGCCAGAAGCATCAGCATATATTAGCAGTTCATCTATGCACTGAAAGAGAGAGGCTACTGTAGGTGTTCATTATGGGCAAACAGTAGAGCTGAGCTCTTTGTCAAGATAAAACTACCCTCTGTATAGTTTGTATGTGCCTTAGTTGAACTCGAGCTTCTCACTGAGCATGACTGTTGCAGTTAGTGCTGCCACATGAGATAACTGAAGCAGTTAAAAATACAGCACATTATTAAGATCTTATGAAGCTGCTGTCACACAGAGTGATGTTATTGGAAATAAGACCAACACCCTGACACTACGCCAAGGCCTTCTGGTGAAACAGCGGATCAGAAGCCTCCAGAAGGAGCTCTTTTCCCCAAAATACATCTTTTGCTGCACACCAGAAAATCCCCTCCTCCCACCGGGTACATTGCGTACTTTCTCTTTGAGTCTTTCTTTCCATTTGTCCTTTTCTTTTGCTGCATTCAGGCAAGTGTCGGTTGGAACAGATTTTTGAGGGCACAAAGACTCCTTTTACAGTAGCCATCTGAAAAATAACTTTTTATGCCATTTGTTTGGTTTTCTTTTTTGGGGGGGAGAGCCATTTTCCTCCAGAGCCTCGGTTGGACAGCCCCTCCCTTTTGCAACAGAGTGGCCCTGCAGCTTTAAAATGTTTAGAAAAAAGGGCCTTCTTCGGCTTGATCCAAAACCACCTCAAAGCTTGGCAGAGTCAAAGGGCAAACGCAGGAAAACATATCAAACACATTCCATGTCATTGGCTGCACCAAACAGTGTTGGCTGTGCAGGCAAGGTTGTGTATTTTTAAACTAAATTATTTCGGTTTACCTTGCATTTGCTAACCACAGCCTATATGAAGTTATATACTGTCACTTCATGGTCAGCTGCTAATTTGATAATTACATAAATTTGCTCAGATTTATGGGATTCGAATGCACAACAGTTAGCTATTGTGTGGCTGCTGATATATTCTCCACATGGCAGGTGTGAAGAAGGGGATGAGTGCTTCAGAGATAAGGAATTTTTCAACATTTAGCTACGCTCCACTTGACGTTCATGTCATTAGGCATATTCACACCAGGGAGCCACCACTGGTAACTGCAGCTTACATGTCTTGCTCAAGGGCACCTCACTGAACCTTTTTAGTGGGAGGAAATAGCATTACTCAACCCAGAGCTCATTTGGGGATTCAAACTGACATCCCTGCAGTCATAAACCCTCCTCTATAACCTTCATGCCATCGGCCCCATGCATATGCTTTTCGCTTAATCAGGTGGTCCTTTATCTGCATCAAAAGCTGTGTGTTTGTGTCTGTTTTTGCTTGAGAGGATTGAACTGAGCGTGTCTGTGGCTCATTGGGAGGATTCTGTGAGAGCAGGAAACGGGGATCCTGGTGTGTTTGTGGATGCTCAAGTTTTCATGTGTGTGGCCATCTGTGGCATGAGACAGATGGATGAGTTATTCATTTTAAGCTTCTCACTTTTGTCAATGCCAATACTTTAGGTTCTGTTGTTGTATTATTATTTAATAGTTTGGAATTTGATTTAATGTAGATTTCTGTTGTTAATAACTCTCAACATGTATTTGGTGGAAGTCTATACATGTATATTATGCTACTCAAATCATACCATAATAGTTAACCAGAGCCTGCACTAGAAAAAAACATAACAGCAATATACCAGGTACTGTTTGGACAGATGTAAAGCTGCATTAACATTAGATGTCACAAAAGAACATATTACCTCATGGAGCATCAACAAATGGAAAATACACTATATCTTATCTCTTAATCATTGAATTCAAGTGTTCCAATCAATCCTATTGCAACAGGTATATAAAATAAAGCACCTACATGTAGTTATGCAGTCTGCTTCTGCAAATATCTATGAAAGCATGCGTTCTCACTGAATTCAAGCACGGTGCTGTAATAGGACGCCACCATTGGAACAAATCAGTTTATGGAATGTCTTCCCTCATAGATATTCCACAGTAAAATGTAGGTGGTATTATTGCAACGTGGAAGCATTTAGAAACCTCAGCAACTCAGCCACTGAGTGGAAGAACATGTAAAGTTACAGAGCAAGGTCGGCAAGTGCTGAGGTGCATACTACATTAACATCAGCGCAAAAACTGAGGGTTAGGAGCTTCGTGGCATTGTCGAGCAGCTGCATTCAGGCCTTACATCTCCAAGTACAGCGCCAAGCGGCAGATGAGGTGGTGTAAAACATCCCACTACTGGACTCTGAAGCAGTATCAGAGATGGTGATGAAGAAGAGTACAGGACAGTAGTGGACAACTTTGTCACTTTGTGTGAACAAATCAATCTCCATCTTAACAACGACTAAAGGTTGTGAACACGAGAAGGACCAAAACACCAGTGACTCCTGTTTCCATCATTGGGGCCTGTGTGGAAATAGTGGAGGACTACAAACACTTGGGACTTCACTAAACACAGAGAAGCCATCTACAAGAAGGGAGTGAACTGTCTCTATTTTTTTAAGTGATTGTAGTCCTTCAATATCTTCCAGACAATGCTCAGGGTGCTTTATAAGTCTGTGGTAGCCAGTGCTATACAGTGTTTAACTTTGGATACAGATTGGAATTTATACATACATATTCATATATTTTAAGCTTCATTTTCTGCCTTTCAGATTTATATTTATTTATGTATAACTTAGCATGTATAACAAAATATAATTTCCCCCCTGGGATTAATAAAGTGTTCTGATTCTGATAGCTGCAAGGTAGGGGACTCCATATTGTTGCCTATGGATTTAGAATGGGATGTCATTAAAGCTTCTGTAGGTGTAATTTGTAGGTGGCCCAATTCATTTGTCCATATAGTAAAGTTATAGCAAAATAAAGAACTTACTGAGTTTTATCTGTTGCAATTTCAGCACCACACCCTGCAAGTGACTCAAGGAAAGGAAACTAAATGTCATGCAGCTTTTACAAAACTGCTGATCCAACTGCAGTTAACATGTCTAAAAGACAGAGCCCCATTTGTCTGTGAAAGAGCCACATACACTGCCAACTATTTGTAGCAATGCCTTGTTAACCATTAATTATGCTGCCATTGCTGAGTACTTGCACATTATTCAATTAACTTGAATGTGAACTACCCCGGCAGGTGGGCTGCCAATTTTCAGCAAAACGTGGCTCTTTTTTATTTTAAGCAATTTTATTTAAAACGAGCCACCACAGAGGAGAATTACCTGCAGTAACCTGTCAGATAATGGGAGGATATGTTATTGTTGTCATAAATAAGTAATCATTCATTGGAGCCAAGTCAACAGCTCATGTTACTTCTGGGGTTTTTTTCTTTTTTCTTTGTCTAAAATAGCAGTTATCTGTCTGAAATTGGCTGTTTTTAACTTCTCAGAAAACTAACCTCAGAAAACGAAACCTCAACTAAGCGCTTGATCCCTCAAAGTCACTTAAATGGTGAACATTTGCAACATCAAAACAGCTGAGAGAGACTCTTAGTCTTTTCATTTTAAGATTGGGTGCAAGAACTAAGTGGCTTACAAATGGGTTCAAAGGGACTGAGTCACTGAAATCAAAGCAAAAATATTACACACACCAAACGAGATAGAAATGATATCACCCACACACATGATGGGAAAAATTGCTAATGAGTCTTTATGAATGTCTGACCCTAATAAGAGTATAATCGCACTGGGAGCTGTGAAATCATGTGTTCACCCATTAGTAAAAGGAACACTTCTCACTCGCTCAGATTAGTCCAAGAAGCTCCCAAAAGAGCTGTTAGCAAGCACACTCAAAAATGTATTTAAATCTGTAGGAATTTTAATTACACACAGATAGCTTTCAACTGGGTTAGTTCGTGTTGTTTGGGTGGTAAATTAATGGCTTTGTAAGCTGTTTCCTTGAAAGTTCATGATAAGTAGGAAACAACATTACAGCCAATGCAACACTACAAAAAATATCCAAAAAATTATAACAGTAGTAATTTGTGAGGCTTACAATGAATCCAATCTCCGTTTCACAAGAACACATTTCCGGTTCAAATTTTTAGTCACTGTCACTGCATGTTCCTGTGTTTGCAAGCCATGTTTGACAGCTACATATTTAAATTTTACTAAAAAAAAACAAAAGGGAATTAAATTTCAGAAAACAAGTTTCTCCATTCATCATAGGTTAGATTTGTTGTGACAGATGTTTCTTTTTTTTATTTTAGATAAAATAACTTTGTGATTTTATCAGTTGTTTGTCTGATGTGTGAAACAGAGGCTTTGAGAGAGCTGCGACAGAAAACGGGTCGCCAGCTTGACAGATCATCCAGATCTGTGAAATACTCAAAAAGCTAATCCTCAGATTTATGATTATCATACCCACTGACATGGAATTTAATCTCCCTGTGAGGTATGAGATGTGTGCATGCTCGGGCCATGTGGTGAATCAGCTCTCACGTATATTGGCATTTTCTGAGTTTGCTTACTTATCCGGTAAGCACCAGCAAACACATCTGCAGATGGTGTAGGTTTTGGATTTGTACTGTAGGAAGCCTCCTGACTTACTTTAGCTCTTATTTTACAGGTGACGGTATATCAGTTTTACTTAACTGAGCCAAAGACAGAATGGAAAAGTTTAAACTCCATAAACGCTTCTTCCTCCCAAATGATCCAGACCGATTCACTTTTTGAAAAAAGTTAAATTTTTATTATATTGCCAACATTCAGGTAACTATTAATGAATCACAATGAACATCCCAAATACAGGTGTGCAACAGGGAATTCTGCAGGAGGTCAAAAGAGGAGTAAAAGAGTAAAGTCTGCTTAATGCCTTGTCAGAACAAAAAGGTTAAAAAGGGTTTATTTTGCATTTTCTGACAGTTTGAAAAGTTTTGGCTTGATTAGGATCAAAGTTTTTGCCTCTGTATCTCCCAGAAAGAAGGATTCAGTGGCACACTAAGATTATGAATAAGCTGAGAACGTCCGTCCGTACGTCACTGGAGCTTGATCAAAGGGAATAACTGTGAAATATTCATATTGTTCAAAGGTAAATTAGGCAGGTTGCTACTGTATATTGGTTGGGTTTCACAATCCTAAAAGACCCATTAATGGAGCTAACACACCAAGGGCATGTTAAATGTGAAACTCTGTGTCGTGAAACAATGTGAAATGGGCACTGAGGTACATTTTTGCGTGTTTGATGGTTGTTTCATAAGTGTTACCCATTCAGAAGTAATGATATCAACATGGTGTAAACTCACCACTGTTTTGTTCAAACATTTGGATGCATTTTGGTGAGGCTGAATGCAGCCCCAGGAACAAGTGGGTTCAAGATGATAACTTATTGCGGCACAGTGTTTCTCTATTTGTCAGTCTGTCTGTTGTTTGAATGTGTTATTGTGTTCACTGTGTGAAACACTCATTCTAGTACATATGTGAAACAACATGTTCTGCTATTAACTAGTGATGGTCTTTTATTCAAGTGACTTTGTTGTTGGAGCCATGAATCCCAGAGCTGGCACAAAACAAACTAATCCAACCCAAAATGCCAGCCACAGCCAAGGAAGTGAGGAAAAGGAACTGGCCCACCAGTTTTGCTTTTAAGACGGAAACATCAAGCACTTCACTGTTGTGCAGACTCCCTGGGTAATAAGCTTGATGAATTGCCCATCCTTATCAACAGCTGACAGGATATTACAACCTGCTCTGTACTGTGCTTCACCAAAACTTGGCTGAACACAGGTATCAGCATTATCCTACGCAGAGGCTCCACACAAGAAGAGAGGTTGAGTTGTGTGCTTCTATGTAAACAAGAGACGGAGCACAGACAACATTGATTTCACAGGCCTGCTCTTTGCTGTTGGACACACTCACTATTAAATGCAGACCATTATACCTGCCAAGACTCTTTGCTCTGATTATATTAGCTTCAAGCAGCAGCCACTGAGGCAGCCCAGCAGCTATTAGACATGTCATTGAAATGGAAGACTCCTACTTGCTGCTGGCACGCTAGGATTTTAAAGATATTAACTTGAAGAAGCCATTGCACACTAGGTTTTATAAAGCACTAGAACAATGGTACAGTATGACAGTTAATGGATTTCATGCTGTATACTCCCCCCACCCCTTGGGCAGTCAAACTACAATCAGATCCTTCTCATAGCTGTCCAGGAACTCAAATTAAATAAGGAGAGATTATTTGAAAGAATTAAGTTTACTTTAATGAAGTACAGAGTTTGAGTAATAAACTACGTGGTAATTAGGCACACATGAGGCTAAATGCAGAGCAGAGTCCAACAATATTAGGAAGTAGGACATACAGATGCTATGAACACTTTACTGATTACATCTAAAGTTGTGCCATTTATGTTACTTTTTATGTCCTCAGAATGACTTTAAAGTCTATCTGGCTTCAATTATAAAGTAGAAATGTTCAGTTAGAAAGTGAAAAGTCTACTTTGCAACACTGAAGGTGATCCAGTCCATATGCAGGACTGTGTAATTGATCCAAAAGACCATAAAGATGTGGGACATGTAGTTAGGGAGCCAGTGCCAAATGACAGCATTTTGCACACGTGTTCATAAAACACAAAATGAGAAGTGATGAAAAAAAAGGGTGAAGGACAGAGTATTTGGTCCACAAGGAGCCATCATCATACCTTCCCTCATGCCCGGGGAGGAGGAGCAAGCAGACTAATGGAATTCATTGCAATACCAATGTGCTTGCACAATGGGAATAAAGTTTATGAGATGTTGAATCTTCACACAGTTTAAACCAAGAAAAAAAGACTTTCTTTTAACATTCTGGATACTAACACTTGTATTTTTTGACAATGCGTGCATGTAACAAACCAACAACAGAAAATGTGATGACAGGCCACAGATTCTAAAATTTCACTCAATGTGGTGTTTCTCTGCAGTGGACAAGCCATTCTGTCAGGCTATCATACCATTCTGCATTATTTCAAGTTAAACACAAATTCTACACTTACCTAACTGAACAGTGTTACTGCAGTAGAGGCTCTATTTTAAAAAAGAAGCAGCACTGAACATATTTCAATTACAAACTTAACAACTCAAACCTTTCATACAATCAATACTTAGCATCAACATCTCTCTGAAAAGATTTTTAAGACCTTGGGGTTTTTTGTTTTGTTATGTTTTGTTTTATCTTCCTCGTCAAAGTTTGCAGTGGTTGCCTGTATCAGGTTCTATTCTGCTTTCAGCTTCAGGGTTTTGTGAAGGCAAGCATTGATTTTAGTCATGGGCTTTGCTTTAGTCTTCAGTCAAGACAGTGACTCTGTCTCAATGGAGCTTTTGCCTCCAGCGGTGAATAAAAAACACATTCCTCATTTTCCCTTTTGCCCGTGCTCTCTCACACGGCCCCGTTGATGATCTCGCTCTCACTCGCTCTCATTGACACCGTATTTCAAACAATGTGCTCCTCCAACCCTTGAATTCATCAAAGTCTGACAGCCTTGTCAATACTCTGTGAAAAAAAAGCCATCTAGTGCCTGAATGAGATGAACAAACGCACTCATAAATCTAAATATAGACAAGGAGCTGTCAGGATTATATGTAAAACTATATGCAGCGATGTGGGTAGTATGCACAAAATCTGTGCAAGCCATCTGTGGCCAGGCATGTCTTATGCCATCAAATTACTCACCCGTGTGTGGCACTTCCATCAGTACACATAATTATGCTTTGCAAAGATTAAAGATTTGCTGACGTGATGATGGATGAAAGACTCAAAACATGCACCAGATTAAGATTAGCAGATACATTTCCAACACACCGTGCACAAGTCTGAAGAGCATGTAGTCTGGAACACAGACTGGATCAGTGGTGGCTTGTAATATCTTTTTTGATGGACGCATTTATTAATTGTGTATTAAATTTGCATAAAATAAAACATTTAAATTGATAACTATTGAATTGTTTCTAGTAAAAAAAAAAGTATATGAAAATGTATTAACCTGTAGCTCATTCCTATGCATGATTACTTTCATGTGTCTCCAAATACTAAAACTCGTTTTTTCCAATAACAAGACACATCTCAGAAACTACAGTAAGATGGTAAAACCAGAATAATAACAGAACATAAATCCCAAACATGCAGGTACAAAGGAAGTGAACGAGAACAGAACTGAGCCAGTGATGGCAGTCTAGAATAAAACTGAACACCTAACTATACAAGGCTGTAAAACCCAAATAATAGAAGAAAAAGCGTGAGCGGGATAAAAATACGAACACAACCTAAATATTAATAAAACGCAGACCATGGCATCTTGTTTTGTGGAAAAATGTTCACCAGTTCATCAAGGCTGCTGAATTCTAGACCTTCCACAGTCTGATTAATTGATGAATCATTCATCAAAACAATTAATTTTAATAACTGATTAGTCATTAGGCTGTGTGTGAAGATAGATGTTATTTATCTCCATTTTCTGTCATTCTGACAGAGAAAGCAGTGAGTCAAGAAAATAA
Organism: Etroplus canarensis; assembly: GCA_015106775.1. Lineage (NCBI taxonomy): Eukaryota > Metazoa > Chordata > Actinopteri > Cichliformes > Cichlidae > Etroplus > Etroplus canarensis. The sequence goes on along the minus strand of VUQH01033949.1, from coordinate 55,420 downwards.
TTTCCAGACTGATTGATAATGACAATAATCATCAGCTGTGAATTCTTTTACCATTTACCCCAAATCCAGATGTGAGCTGGTTGATTTTTTTTTTTTTTTTTACTATCAGCTCTGGGATTTTAAGTAACTTAACACTATTTCTTACCAAGGTGGTCCTTCTTAGCTGACATGTAGTGTCGTGCAAACAGGCTTTATATCTCTGACTTTGTGCCAAAGCACCAGGTAGAGGTTGCTCATGTTCTATACTGACAACTCAGCAAGGGGAGTTTCATGTCCACATAATTCTTTGAAACGTGTGAACTGTCAGAAGATGTTCATGTCTGTGCAGACAATAATAGAGCCTCAGCATTTAGAAATAAGTGCACTTTCCATTTCCGTAATCTACAGCTTGACTGGTGTTTTTACAGGATGATGACATCCAAAGGGTGCAACTGTTCACTTGTTCCCCACCAACAGAGCTGTTGTTCTCTTTTAAGATCACTTCTGAGCATACCTGCGGTTACATTGAGCTGTCACAGACTGTAAGCCTTTGCATCCTGGGTTCTAGCAATTCAGACACATCTTTGACTGCAGTGCAATAGTTTCACTTTCAGGACGCACACCTCTATAGATCATTTCAAAAGCAGTCAGCCTCCAACAATAACTGCTCTGATCTGCTGTCAACCTCGAGGTGGGTGGTGCAGTATAGGAGGAAGTTTGATTTCTCCTCAGTCATCTGGATTACACATGGCCACTTCTAACACAATGACAACCATTTCGCTTAGTCAGCCATGAACATTTGAGGGGTGGGGGGTGTTACACAAAGGGCAATTATGAGGAACTTCAGTTCGATAAAATGGAGAAATAACACTGTAATCAGATTAAATGCAATGAGGTGCATTACGTGTAATTACATCTGTTGGATCCAAGAAGAAGTTGTTGGAACAACAGCCCATTCAAGCTCCCTGCTCTTGTTATCATCTAAATGCAAATTGTATGTAATAAGGACCTCTGTCAGTCTGCTCAAGTTCTGTGCCAACTTGTAGGAAGAGCAAAAAGAAAAAGGCTCTCTGATGTTGCTCTCAATCTTTCAGTGCTCACTCTTTGTATTTTCAAAAAAAAAGAAGCCCAGCCACAACAAGCATGCTTTCCAGTTTCTTTTTCATCTATTTTTTTCTCTGAAAACATTTGTCTTTCTGAGGATTTTTTGTGCTTTCTATCTCTGAGGCACCCTTGAGGTGCAGGTGGACTCGTGGCACTGTGACGTCAGTTCTGACTCATGACTCTTGTCACAAGTTAGTCCTTTCACACTTGAAACCAAATACCAATAAGAAAATAAAATACAGCCTGGCTTGTTTGTTCAAATGCCTACATTGACAAACAACCTCTTGTGGCTATGTAAATGATCATTTTCCCCTGTGTGTAGCAAAGGTAGATATGAAGTTATTTTGTATACAACCACAAAATGCTTTCAGTTTTGGTGGAGAGCTTGGCATAAAAATCACCTGAAAACATGCTTTGAATCCACAAATCAACAGTCAACTTTGGTATCTTTTAACCAAGAGGGCCTTTTATTCCAAACCTAAATAGTTTTAGCTGCCTAAACATGACCAGACTAACCATCATGTGACAGGCCTGTTTGTAACAACATGCTACAGTACAGTGCAAAAGTCTTGTGCCAGCTTTCATTTCTTTATATTTTGCTAAGAGAATGTGAAATTGGTCTAACGATTTAGTGAAACATGTGAAACATAAGTGGTTTATACAACTCTAACGAGCTTGAAAGTTAATATTTGTTATGACCAGTTTTATTCTTCAACACAGTCTGAACTCAATTGCCAAGCGTCGTCTTCAGGAATAGTTCTTGGTTCCTTCTCTGTCAAGATGATCCTACACTGCTTCATTAGTTTAGTTTAGCTTATTTAGTTTATTTCGGGCATCAAGAAAAAAATAAAAGAAAAAATAAAAGAAAGAAAATAATACAATCTTTCAAATTTAAATCAAATTTAATTCAAAGAAGACTGAAAGGGTCCAGGCTGAATTTTAAACTTTTTGTGCCTGGCCCTCTTGCCATAAAACTCTATCATAATTAAGGAAAAACAGCAACAGTATACATATTATGCTTAACATTACAAAAAAGAAGAAAACAAAAAGCATTAGATACGGCTAGTCACCATTAACATTGGTTCGCACAATTGTCTTATATAATCATTTACTTTGGAGCCAATTCCACTAGTTCTTTATATTTTTCAGTAGCCCAAAATTTGCACATTCTTTTAAATATTTTTACTGAATAACACCTTTTTATTTTATCATCTAAACTATTCCACAAGTTTACCCCTTTGACGGTGATACATCTACTTTTTTATTTGTTCTCACCTTGTTTTTTTGAAAAATGCCTTTTCCTCTGAGATCATAGCAACTCTCTCTGAGCTTGAACATGTCCTGCTCATTAATGTTGAGGGGGGGAATCCATGACTGATAGTGTTCCATTGTGTGTTCTTCTGTCCAGGTACACTTTTACTGCACTGGCAGTGTGTTTGGGATTGTTGTCATGCAGAAAAATTAAGCCTTTGTCAATCAAATTCTTTCCAGATGGTATTGTATGGTGGATCAAAATCTGATTTTTTTTTTTTTTTGCATTCATAATTCCATTAGTTTTAACAAGATCCCAAACACCACTGGCTGAAATGCAACCCAAACCATCACAGAGCCTCCACCATGTTTTACAGCTGGCTATAGAGACTCACTGTCGTACCTCTCTGACCTCCTCTCCACATACTGACGACTACTTGAACAAACAATTTCAAATTGTGATTCATCACTCCATAAGACCTGTTTTCCATTGATTTTCAGTCGAGTTCATTTGTAATTTGGCATACCTCAGCCTTTTCTCCCTGCTTCCCTTTAAGAATGGCTTCTTGACAGCCACCTCGCCACTAAGATAATTTCTGCTGGGGCTTTTGCAAACCATAAATGGATCAACTGAAGGGCCAGATGCATCTCTCAGGTCCTGTATCAGGTCTTTGCTATATTTTTTTTCCTGTTTCTTAAGCACATGCCTTTCAGATAATGTCAATCTGTTGTAAATTGTTTTATTTTTTTATGTCTGCCACTTCTTCTTTCGCCTCCACTTGTCCAGTTTTCTTAAAATATTTAAGGATGCCACTACACACCTTGCTGAGATATGCTAAGTTTTTGACTAATAGCTATTTGAAAATCATCTTGTTGGTGCAAAAATTCTATTTTATGCCTGTAAAACTGTGTTATCTTTGGCATCATTCATAGGTTTATTAAAGAAATAGGAACAAATTCTGTGTTTTTGCGACAGACTGCTGTAAGAAAGTGCCTAAAAATACAATTTATAATTTCTTCTTTGCTAAATTGTCTGTTATGTGTCGACACAACACTGGTTCATCCTTTGTGTTGAATGCCTTTTTTAGGCTCGAATGAGTCCATGAGTCAGTGTTAACATTCCTATGAAAATGGTAAGGCCCTTGGACTGTACTGAAAATGAAGAAGAAAGCAGCCAATATATAAATAAAGGCTTTGAAAGCCTTCAGAAAACCTGGAGAACTATTGCTCAAGTCCACTTTAGAAAACTGTGAGACAGTCTGGCAACTTGGAAGCAAAATATAATGAAATGAGGGGTGGCTCAAGACTTTTTCACAGTACTGTATATTATCTAAATATAAAACCCTTTCTAAGAATAGCATCTTGGTTACACAGTACATGTGGCTTCCTTCCTCAAATAACACCTTTGGATGATGGGTGAGCTCCAGCCTGCCAGTTTTTATCCTGTACTGTAGTGGCAAATGTTGCAAACTGTATGTGAATATCACCTTTGCGGATGAAAAAAATGGCTGACAACCATATTGGAGGTATTTAGACTCTGAGTGAAATAAGTAGGCGTAGGGAGTTTCTGTGTGGTTTTAAGGACTTTGTTTTGAAAAGCAGATGGCTCTAACAGTAATGAGCAATATGAGGGCTGTTGCAGCCAACATAGATTATAATGTTGGACTTGTACTGGTGCTACATCTGCAACTGCCAAAGGGCGTGAGTTATGTACAGTAAACAGTGGCTTGTGTAAGAGGATGCATGTTGCCACGATGTCCCCTCATTCCCACTGCGGTGTGCAGGGCGGCCACCGTCACTGATTGACTTGGCAGGCACACAGATTCTGTATCCCCCTGGGTCAATTTTGTCACCGCATGTTTAAACCATTACCACAGATGTGGCATGAATGATTAGATCCAACAAAACCAGTGTTTGCTTTTAATGTGTATTCTATGTTGGACCCCTATTATGTTTTGTGTAGCCAGGCATGGTGTAACAGGACAGATGTCAGGATTCTTTTGTTTACACTGCAACAAAGAAGCTGACCAGAAGGCAGGAAATAGCAGTGTGTCAGCTTGCAGGTGTATGTATGTACTGTAACTATGCAAAGCAGGGCATTACTGAAAAATAGCATTCACCTGCAGTCCCTATACCTTGTTACTGTTGCAGACATTTCATTTTAGCCATCGTTTACTGTAAGGAATAAGAATATGAAACAATTAATCTCGTGATCTTCAAATAAAAAGTTTTAAAATTTTTATAGGCTTTTATCTGCTTGGCAAGCCATGAGTATATACTTGAGTTTAAACTCCAAATCTCCTTGTCCTTCTTGTCTTTCCTTGTCTACTGTGCCTTCTACCAACATTTTCCACTAAAAACCAGTGTTATCCATCTTCAAGTCAATGTTTCAATAACAAAACCGAACCCTGCAAAATTGTGGAAAAATTCAAATTGATGTATACATTGGAGCTAGAACATTGGAGTGCTGTTTAAGTTGTTGCACAGCGTTCCCGGGCTTTCCATGTTGAACGCTGTTTATTTTGGGCTCAAAGCTGCGGGCAGAGGAACAGTGAGAGCAGCACACGGGGATGGGAGCAACAGGGTTTGGGGGTTGGGGAGTGTTATTATTAACGGTTACCGAATGAGAGCTGGAGAAAAGAAGCTGGGTGGAGCAGGGTGGGCCTCCTCAATGGTAGCCTGGTGGAAAACATTTGTCTGAATGGCGGGAGACAGTGGGCTGACTCAGCCAGCAGGCATAGGAGAAATGACTGTTAGGTTGTGAGATTCTTAACTCATGGCAAAGGGAAGGAAAGAGTGGCTGTGTGTGCTCATAGCTACTAATAGGTGCAAGGGTGAGTGTGGGTGTTTATGTTTGCACCATGTACTTCTGTCTTTGGGTGTGTGCACTGAAACAGTTTAAAGTAACACCAGCTGATGGAGGGTTTGAGAGAAAGCATCTGGATAAAGCGTTTATCTGGGGTGAGGTGGTGAGGGTGGTAGGGGATTGGAGGCAGGGGCAGTCTGAGCTGGAAAGGGTCAGTCTGGTGGTGTGTTCCTTCAGCTGGTTCTCATTATAGAGCTAATGTGACACTCTGATCTCAAGCACACACTGACTTTACAGACCCAGGTTAAAGCCGGATATGGGTTTTTTTTAGAGGCTCCCTTCACTGTAGCTTCTGTGTCACAGGTTTCCCTGTTTGGAGCACAAGACAGGGAGCCTCATTTATAGAAAAGCCTCACCTTCAAATTTGGTCATGGAAAAAGCGTGTCACTATGACGCTTGAAACTGATGAGACAAAGGCTTATTTAAACATTACATCAAAGTGAGGAGAAAAAATGAGAAGTTGTAGTAGTATTTTAGTTTTTGGTATCATACTTTTTTCCTTTTTAACCAATAGAGCTCTGCTTGCTTAAAATGAAGCAAGCTTAAAATAACATGTGCGTAATTTTTATTATTATTTTATTTTATTATATTTTATTTTTTGCCAAAGCACAAGCATCATCTCCAGAAAAGTTGATAACTTTTCCAAAAATGCAATAAAAATAAATATCTGTAATATGTTAATTAATAGTTTTACTGACCAACTTAGGTGTGTTAGGCTGCAACACATTCCACAAAAATTGGGACAGGCACACTTTGTGTTGCATCACCTTTCCTTTCCATAATAACTTCTAATCATTCTGAAACTGAGGATGCTCAACATTTCATTGTCCATTGTCTGATTCTCCAGTTTATGAGGCTCCATACATTTTCGATAGGAGATATATCTGAACTGGCAGCAGACCAGAAAGAACACACACTCTGTGTCTATAAAGCCATATTGTTGTAGCCTGTGAAGAATGTGATCTGGCATTGTCCTGCTGTAATAAGCATGGATGTCCCGGGAAGAGACGTTGTGTTGTTGGCACCATACATCTCTCCAGTCAATGATATCGTCACGTACTTGCAACTCAACCATGCTATGAGCACTAATACACCCCTATACATCACAAATGCTGTTTTTTGTACCTTTTCCTGATAACATTCAGGAGGATTGTGTTTATCTTGGGCATGGAGACTCCATGGCCCTTTTTTCTGAAAACAAGCACATATGTAGGCTCATCTGAGCACAACACATGGTTCCTCAGCCTCACAGTCCATCTGAGATGATTTCGGGCCCGAAGAACTCAGTGGAATTTAAGTTAATGTATAGCTTCCTCTTTATGTAATACAGTTTTAGGGTGCATTTCCAGATGCTTTGACGGACTGCATTGAGTGACAATGGTTTTCTGAAGTACTCTCGAGCCCAGGTGGCTCAGGTAGTGGTAGTAGGTAATTATGATAGTTAAAGTGTCACCCAAGGGCTGGAAAATTATGTATGTCTAACCTCAGCCTTTATGAGATGTCTCCCAATTCTCTGAATCTTGTCACAATAGTATGTATTGTTCATGTTGAAAGGCCTGAATTCTCTGCAATCTTGCACTGAAAAATGTTCCTTTTGAATTGACCAGCAATTCTCTCACAGATTTTGGCACGAAAGGGTGAGCCACTATCCACCCATTCTTGATTTAATTTAATTGCTGTACAGATAAAATGATTCCTTATTTTGTCCTTATATTGTCTTTACTTTATGTTCAAATTTACAAAAAGAGGATTTGCCCTGATATAAAGTCCTAACTAACTATCTAACTTTTCTTAGCTAAAAGCTGCTTCTTGAGCTCCAGCAGCTTATTCTGACCCTCCTCCACCATCACCAACAGTTTTTCCTTTCCTTTCTCTGCTCAACAATGCTTTTCTCTTCCTTACTGATGGCCTCCTCCATTTTTTAGAGGAGGCCTTTGATGGATATTACTTTCATACCCAGTCATGATACCTCACCTGCACAATACCTCCTAATTAGCCTGCTTAAAATAAAGTCATCCAAACTGATTTTACTTGAAATCCCTCTGCCATCATCATTCTTATTCTAACTCAGTCCCAACTTCTATTGAGTGTGTTGCAGCCATCACATTCTAAATTGGTGCAAATTAACAAAATACAATTATGTTGATCAGTTTTCTGTAACCTGAAAATTAAGTTACAAAAAAAAGATGTTCAAAATTTTAATAGAGCCCACTTTAAAACCAGTTAAAATAGATTTTTCATTGTGCGTTGCGTAATTTTTTTATCCTCAGTGTCAAAAATTTCAAGCTGTAGCCAAGACCACATTAAATCTGCAATTCGCTTATCGTTTTGAATCAATGAGACGCCAATAAGAGAAAAACATAAAAATTAGTCAATTTATGACACGTCTCTGGGACATATTTAGAGCTGAGCCAAGCTTTAACCCCATTTCTAGCAAGTGTTCCCAGACAATGGACCCCAGCTGAGCGAGGTTACTTGGGTTCAAGTTCTAAATTCCCTCCCCTGTGCTGACATTTAAGTGGAATGATTCATAACAGTGAACTGCTACTCAGCAAAGCACGTTCCAAGCCACTGAAAAGCCAATGTCATGCAGATAATTAGTGGAGGAGTGACTGATGCATGCGATCGTACTCATAACTGCAATCATGAGAGTACTCAGTGCGAAAGCTATTGATACTGTCAAAAATGAGTGTTAATGATGAATGAGACAGACCCCGAAAGAATTAAGATGAGAGCAAACATGCAGACGCCTGCTTTCAATACCCCCCAAAAAAGTGTGACTGTGAAAATTACAAGACCAAACCATAGTGCTGTCAAGTGTTCTCTGCTCATTCATACTTAAATTGTGGCAGTTCCAAAAATGCGTCAGGCGCTGTCAGTAGTGTGCATAACTGCCTTGCGTCTGATGGAAACATTAAAATCCCAAAAATAACAGAAGACACAAATCTTAAGAACACAGTTTGCTGATATTAAGTAAAAATACTAATTATATACTGTAGGGGTATTGGAGTTATAACGCATAAACACGAGTTACATCATGAATGCAGCCTGTTGTTTTTTAGTCTGTACAAACCCCATTTTCAGAGAAGTTGGGATATTTTCCAAACAAAAACATAGACCTATGATATTTTAATTCACATAAACCTTTATTAAACTTGCAAAAGTACAAGGAAAGGATTTTCAGTTGTTTTACTGACCAACTTCAATGTATTTTTTCAAATATGCGCACGTTTAGCAGTTGATGGCTGCATCACACTCAGCAAAAGTTGTGAGAGAGGCATGTTAAGTGTTGTGTTACACCTTTGTTTAAAACCTGCCCATTCTTACCACACTTCAGCTCCGTCGTCTGACTCTCCTCTTCATGATGTGTCATACATTTTCAATAAGCAATAGCTCCGGACGGCAGCAGGACATGCACTCTGCGTCTATGAAGCCATGTTTTTTGTAACAGATTGTGGACTGGCACTGTCCTGCTGAAATAAGCATGGAATGGCAGGAAGGAGAATGTGGCTTAATGGTAACACATGCCCTTCTATAATCGTAATATACACCTCAGAGTCAACAGTACCTATTAATGCAGCGCCTAACAAATTTGTTACACCACCACTTAATGTAAGGTTTATGCCATAGTTGCCCTAAATTAAAAGCATTGGTAATAACCAAAAACATTATGTATCTGTAATGGTTAATACACAAGCATGTAGAAGCTCTTTAACTGAAAAATTGTAAAGCACATTATAATTTCTTGATTAAGATGTCAGATTATAGCTAATTAATAGTTATTTGCATGGCTATTTGTCTGTTTATTTATTTATTTATTTATTTATTTATTGTGGTTGAATATGCTGACTTCTCAAAGAAGCCCAGTGAACTGGCTCAAATTTGAGTATAAAAAAGTGAATTCAGTTTACTGAAAATAAACTGAAATGTGGACTCATCTGACCACAGACTTTCAGTCCATCTAAAATTAGCTCTGCATAGAGTTGATGTATGGCTTCCTCTTCGTGTAAGATAGTTTCAAGTTGTACTTCTGGATGCAGCAACAGACTGTGCTAAATGACAGTGGTTTTCTGAAGTACTGATGAGCCCACAATAGCATGACAGTTTCTTAGACAGTGCCGTCTGAGGGCTCAAAGATCACACGCATTCAGCAGTGGCTTCCAACCTTGCCCTTTATGCACTGAGATATCTCCCAATCCTCTGAATCGTTTCACAGTAATCTGCACTGTGGATGTTGAAAGCCCTACAGTAAGTTCTCTGCAATATTACATGAGAAATATTCCTTTTGAGCTGACTAACAATCCTCACACAAATTTTGCCACAACGGGGTGAGCCACAACTCACACTTGCTTGCAAAGACATTTGCAAAGCATTTGATGAATGCTAATTTTATATCTAATGGCTATAGATCATCTGCTCCCAGATAATGTGGCTTAATATTCGGTGCATTTTCCAATCATATCTTAACTCTGCCCCAGCTTTTGTTGAGTGCGTTGTGGCTTCTAAATTTGTGAATATTTCTAAAATACAATGAGGTTGGTCAGTTAAACAACTGAAAATGTTTCCTTTGTACTTTTGTCAGGTAAATAAGAGTTCACATGAATTAACATATCACAGATTCTTCTGATCATTTCAAGCTTGTAAGCTGGCAAATTCAGAACGGAATACTAAAGTCTCTCCTTTGATAACATTGCACTCTTCAGTGGCTTTAAGAAAAACATTGTGGAAAATGAGCCTATTTGAATTCTTACCTAAAGCCTTATGTAGACATGTTATGTCTGTATGCTAACAGAACTGAAGCCAGGAGCTGTTTAGCTTAGCCCACTGCTGCTGCACTCAAAGACCATAACCCCCTTCAACTCATATTGTTTATATGTGAACTAATAATTGTGTAATATTGATCTAAGGAGTTGCTGACCTACATGTTTTTTTGGTTTTTTTTAACATGAATTAACTGTTTTTTTCTGCTTTGGGTATTTATGATAAGCCAAGCTAATGACACTTTGGCTCTACATTCAACATACTCACTAACAGCAAAGCTTCTCATCTACATCAAGAAAGCGCATCTGAGATCACAAACTTTAGTTTTAACTATAGCTAGTTATGGTGTTTTGGGAAGGTGATAAGGAAACATGGCCAACAGTCTCAAAGCCCTAAAAATCTCCTATATCCCATTTGGCTAAACATAACATATTAAATACAATTTCATAATAAACTGCTATCTGTATTTGTATTGTATCCAGTGGAATTTTGGAGCTATTAGATATCAGTAGAGTCTTTTCACAAACCCCGCAAACTGAGTCCAGAACCAGAAGTGGCATCATCTTGGGGATATAGCTCTTTCAAAACAAACACAATGCACAGGCAGTCATGGACAAAACCTCAAAATTTCACTATAAAGCTTTAACATCGGACTGCAAAAATTTACACACATCTAAACAGCTGTACAGAGAAAGACTGGACATCAAAGAAAAAGAGCACTACGTGAAAAAACCAAACCTAATTGGGGATGAAGATCCATATGAAATGGATCCCAGTTAGTTCAGTGGAGATCTTGAAGTATTGCCTCCTGTAAGTTTATCCTTTGTCACAGCCATTGACATATGATACTGGTGTTCTTTAAATAATACGAAATATTGCCTTGGCACAAGCTTTCACATATTAAACTTTATCAAGCCTGTAACCTGAACTATTCAATTTGTGACCCTACAGCCAATACACTTGTGTCACGAAAAGCAGGCGAAAATGTCAACGTGAAATACGTACCAGCTACAAAATGAGCTGAGCAAATTCGGATGTTATCCACATTCTTCCCATCCAAATTCTGACTGAGGCTTGCAATCTATAATCACCTCCTTTCTTTAGGTAATTTTTCTGTCTGCTCTCCCTGACTTTTCACAACTTTGGGCAGATGATAGTACTGTCGACGTTTTTCCCTATGTGAGTGATTGTGACAGCCGAGGACACAGCAATAGTTGACTATATTGCTTTTTCTTTTTCAAATTTCACAGAAAACTGTGTTCATTGTTTGTTTTGACCACGGCGTATCTCCAACATGACCGACTTCTGGTTTGGTGACATCACGTGAAAACACTATAGCTCAACATGACAATATTTCATCCCAACCCAGGAACATTTTTAACTTTTGTTTCCCACAACAAATTGTTGTTGGTTAGCTACAGTAAAACAGGTTGAAAATGAAAGCTGAAAAATAAAAATTAACTAAGTGGAAAAATAAAGTTCTCACAGCACATGGGATAGTTTGCTTTAAAGGCAGGTTATAGTTAACGTTTCCCTAGTCTCCTGGGGTCTGCTTGTTGTTCTAGTGACGTAAATCTTGTGATCAGATGGTGAGCACAAGGCTCTGTGCAGTTATCCACGTGCCTGCCAGTTTTCTGTGACATCCGTGTAGAGAATGCACAACAATGTACCAACTACCCATGCACCCTTCAGGCGGACTTCCAGCGGACTTCAAAGAAGTATAACGGCAATAGCATTCTGGTGTTTGGAGTCTATAGCTGTCCGTGTACGCACACGAGTATAATCCCTACTTTGAGGC
>VUQH01033949.1:32997-43641 GCA_015106775.1 Etroplus canarensis | reverse complement strand
ATCCCTACTTTGAGGCTTCTGCCAAGTCAGGTTCTCCACGAGGTGAATGAAGTTGTTGAAAAGTTGTATTTACCACAAACCATGATCTTTCACTAAAATAATATCTTAAAAAGGAAAGCTGTCTGTTTGAAGCCAAAACGTTCCCACTGCCAGATGCTGCAGGACTTGTTTCCTGGGTTAATGTCTTCCGAGGTGAGATCACCCGTCCAGCCTCCAAAGATGGACTCATTACAGCAAGCTGATACTGGCTGTATCTAGGGTGATCAGATGTCCCTCTTTATGTGGTACTATACAGCATTTTTTAACTCCCACATCTTGAGACAATTTCCCACATTTTGACTGATTCTGCAGGATATTTTTCTAAAGTCTGACTTTTACCTGATGTATATGAAGAAAACAGGGAATTGTTTTCATCATAACAACATGAAGGCTACTTTGCCAATCAGGGAAAGGCACAAGCCACCAAAATGTCACAGGCTTTACTTTTGGTCAAAGTAAATGAAGCAACAGTTTGTGTCTGTTTTGCTAGAGTTATTTTTCAGTGTTGCGGAAGGGGAGATATGGTGTGAAGTAACACTGTAAAAGAGTCATAATTGGCAGAAAATGCTAAAATAGTAGGATATGGCTAAAAAAGGTAGATCAGTTAAAAGAAAATGCTTAACAGACAGAGCAGCACCTGAAATAACAGCTAAATAAAGGTACAGGACTGACACATAACAACAAACTTCGGCGTCCTTTCATCCCTATTGTATTTAACGAGAGAATTGGAAAAGCTGCATTCAAATAGATTTGGTCTTTACATGCTAAGTGCCAATCCAGCATCCAGCACAGTTCAATGTATCTTTATTTTAAACTTAGATGGGAAATTTTTAGACTACCCCCTAACCCTGCTAATGTGTCCCTCATAAACAGCATTTAGTTTGTTGGGATCTGGTCACCCTGGCTGTATCAGATAGACTAGTATCAAATTTACAAAGGACAAATGCTGTAAATCACAGGGGTAAACTAAACTCCTTCATAGGAAAATTAGGGGGATGATGTCCATTAATTAAATCCAGACTTTTAGACAGGCATGATGTGGTATCACACTTTACACCGGTGGCCCAAAATAACCAACATTAAAATAATTTTGTTTAATTATCCGTGCTAATCACAATGTAGCAACAGGACACAGAACCTCTTTACACTCCCATTTTGTGTTGACATTGTAAATGTTAGAACCTTAAGTGGCTGTACTTAACTGCCTGCTAATTTCCTGCTGCTTTTACTTTTTGGTCCATCAGTGCTGTGGAAAAAAGCCCAAACATTCTAGCTATCCATGCATTACATGCGGTGCTCTCAGTTTATCCTTTCACCTTTAAGCTTCTTTTGATTCAAGTACTGTAGGTGAATGGAAATCCACTGTTGGCCTTTAATTAGATTTCAGATGTAAAGGTGCAGAAGGACAGCACAGTCTCTTTTCAGCAGGATGAGAAAGATATCACTATGAAGTCTAAAGTTTGATAGTCTATACCTAGTTTCTATTGCTAATTTCTTCCTTCCTGTCTGCTCCCTTGACACCCTGTGGTACCCACATTTCACACTGTGAGACCTCACTGGAATTCATTGCTGGTGTGTTTCAGTGTCTGATAACAGCTTTGGGAGCTGAGGGGAAACAGGGAAGGTCACATAAACAATCACTTGTTAGAAAATTTCTTTCACGTGAGCATTTGAAAAAAGAAAAGTGTGTATTTGTGTAGAGAGGGTCATTTAGTATGGGGAGAATTGCAGGTTGAAGTCGCATGAAGGGGGGGGTATTCTTCTGATGTTACGAGGGATTATTTTAACAGGACTTACCCAGTGGGACCCTGGTGGTTGATGGCTTCCATTGCTCGGCTGGGCCTACAGTGGCACGCTTTGTATTAGTCAGTCATAAACTACAGCAGAGCCCTGTATCACCACAATGCTTCTGTTCATGACTGTGTTTTTCTTACAATGCTGCTGGGTGAGTGAGATCATCGTTCCACAGTCATTAGGACCGGTGAGTCTTTTCGCGGAGTTTGACAACCCAACAACCTGCAAATTAATCAAACACCTTATATGGCTGGAATATTGAGATTGAGGAAAGATGTTTAACTTGTACCCAAAGCATAGCTTGAAAATGTGAGAGTGTCCCATTGTGTTCTTTTCAACGAGCACAATTTATCTTTGTCTGCTCTCGCCTGAAACAGTTCAGTTAACATGTAACTGAAATGCAGCCAGCTTGTCAAGGGATATTTTCAGTGGCAGCTGTGGAAAAGAGTGCACAGACTGTAAAGAACCGTTTATGGGAAGTCTCTGGGGTATAAAACGAGACTGCTCCTTGGTTTACCATTGATGTGATTGGACCTTATGAGGCGTTAGGGTACTCCCCCATAACTTGACCGATCCAGCTTTCCTCTTTTTTTAAACCTCATGAAAGAAAAAAACAGATAAGCATAAAAAAATACATGTCTGTCACTTTGGTGTTTCTTGTGGGTTATATTTAATTTCATTTACTTTAGTAAGCCATTAGTCCTCAGCTACACAACTCAAAGAGACTAATACTTTTATATCATTCCAAAGAGAGCAGGCTTCCTTTCAATTTGTATAGAAACCAAGCCTTTTAGACCACCCTCTCACATTTACAGCACAAATCCTGACAACATGAGTCTTTCATGTCCTCCTTTCTATGCTTTCCCTCCCTTTTCTCACAGGTCCATTTTGCTGAGTTAAAATTACATTACACTACCATTCTCCTTTCACAGAGAAAGGTCATAATTTTTCGTTGCTGCTGCAACCCCTTGTCTGTTTTGCAAGTACAAGTTTTATAGAGACAGAGCCTGAAAAGTTGTAGTTACTGCCAAGGAAGAGATCCCCAGCTGTGGCTCCACTACCCTGTTTTTTTTTTGTTTTTGTTTTTTTTCCAAGTATTGTACCTCTTCAATCTGGCTGTGATTGGAGTGTCTCAGAGGGATGCAGAAGTAGATAGGGATTTGAAAAGGGGGGCTAAAATTATGCAGCCTGCTTTCACACTAACATAGCTTGGTCTGAGAAATGGCTCCATAAAGTCTGTAAAAGTGTGTCCCGGGTGACTTCTGAAAAGTCTGCAGGGAAGGAAGGGGTCCTCATAAAGCAGCACTGTCAAGGTATGTACTATAGAGCTGTGGCTCAGCTCTCTGCTGTTTAACAGCACTGGAGTTCACACCATTTTCTTATATAGACTGAGGCGGGTCTGTAAACATGTTGCCAAAATGCTCACTTCTTTTAAAGAGCACATAACATGCAATGATTGAAGCATTTTTTGAAAACTGTGTGCATAGTTGTTATGTTGTCATATATACGAAATGGACAAAAGTATTGGTCCACCTCAGTTCATCTCAAAGGTATTGGATGGGGTTGAGGTCAGGGCTCTATGCAGGCCATTCAAGTTCTTCCACACGAAACTCATCCTTTTATGCCTTTATGGGCCTTCCCATGTGCACTGGGGCACAGTTATGCTGGAACAGAAAAGGGCTTTTTCCAAACTGTTCAATTTTAAAAGGAAGCATAGAATTGTACAAATAGTCCTGGAAAACTCCTGCACCCATCTACCCATCTTTACAGCTGGCACAATGCAGGCAAGAAAGGGTTTCCTGGTATTCACCAAATCCAGACTTATTCATCAGACTGCCAGATAGAGAAGCATGACTCAGCTTTCCTCTGCTCCAGAGTCCAGTGGCAGCATGCTTTATACCACTGCATCCAATGCTTGATGTAGTGCTTGGTGATGTAAGGCTTGCATGCAGCTGCTGGGCCATGGAAGCTCATCTCATGGAGCTCCTGCTGCACAGTTTCTGTGCTGATGTTAATGCCGAAGGAGGTTTGAAACTTTGCAGTTATTGAGTCACCAGAGCATTGGTGATGCATACATGCTATGCACCCCAGCACTTGGCAAATTTCACCAGCTGACTTGTTGCAACAGCTCCATCCTATTACAGTGCCATGCTCAAATTCATTGAGCTCTTTAGAACAACCCATTCTTTCACAAATGTTTGTAAAGGCTGACTACATGTCAAGGAGACTGATTTTATATCAGTATCAATATCAGTGCGGTGCAGTGGTTAACACTCTTGTCTCATTTTCTGTATGAGTTTGCACATTCGCTATGATGAATGGGTTCTAACATATAAGTTAAAGCATGCCTCATATCTTGCTTATGATATATACTAATAATTTATCATGCTAATTACATAATCGCTGCTTTAAATATGATTAGAGACATGGTGGTTTTGGTTGAAACTTCCTGAGTCATAAACTGCGTGCTTTGACTGCTATAAAAGTTACATTCATATAACCATGTGTGATTTGTCAAAAAAAATAACATTACTGATTAATGTGTAAATTATATTTTTGATTTATCTAATAATAAATATAGATTTTCCAACACTCCTTTACTTTTCACTGTGATATTTTACTCAGAAAATTCTCACATCCTAAGCCTTAGCTCCTCAAAATTTGGCATTTTGGATTTGTGAATATTTTCATTTGAGTCAGACAGTTGGTGTAATAGTTTTGTAATGTAAAAACATTCCTATTCTCATCCATATTCTAACAGTCCATAGAGTTGCTATCAGCAGACAGAACTGGAAAACTAATGTTTATCACAACTGTAGGTGCTATTGACCTTTGTGCAGGATGTAATTGTTCGTCATGGTAATGACTGTGTTGCCATATGGCAAATAAAATTACACACTTAGGAGCCCCAACTCTGTCTATGGTTAACAACACCCTTTTCTTTATATAATTATAACCTCAAGCCATTATGCCCTTTTGTAGTAGGCAAAGCCTGTAAAGGAAAGAATTGGCAAACATAACTTCTATTTATAGTCAAGCTAACCGTGGTTTAACCATGGGTTACACAAGTAGGTGGTTTGTTTGAATTCCATGCAGCGTTACCATGGCAAAATTTTAGAGGAGAAACACACACTAGGTTCTTCTTTCTGCAAAATATTTTAAACAAATGGGCTCTGTTATTTGAAATAAAGTAAATAAAAGTATTAGTGTTTCAGTCAGCATTGACTTTAGTGAAGTCAGGGACTTAAGCCACAATATTGAGCATATAATTTTAAGATTTTCTTGAGGGGCTGATACAATCAGCAATGCAAGAATCAGCATCCTAAAGGCTTAATTCATGCCTATCTGGCACATCTTCATGCTCACTTAAAACATGACTCTGACTCATCAGCACAGACAAGTCACAGGACACAAAGTCGACTCAATGTCTCCAATCTTCTGGCACTTGTGGTCAGTGTTTCTCTCCTCCCTATAGCTCTTCCGGACATGTGTTGCTAGATTGAGACCAAAAGAGGATGGAGAAGAGGAGGAGGAGTAAAGGGAGAGGAAGACAACAGGGTAATTCATCCAGTGATTCTTGAAAGAGAGGAAGACTCAGTTTCCTCCAAGCATTATAAATACAAGTGCAGTCAGTCATCAAATTATAGCCATCTGCATTGGCCCGAGACCAGGATTCTGCTTGACACAGAATGGTTTGTTTTAAAGTAGTGTTAAGGGGGGGTGTGGTAGCTGAAGCTGATCAGAGACTGTGTTCTCGGTTGGTTAAACTTCAACATACAGACTGACGCCAAGTATGGCAGCAAAGTCACAGCTCCAGCCTACACTCTCTGGGAGCAATGATGATCCTTTCTGTATGAAGATGCCTTGTAAGCAAAATCACCTCAGCGAGATTCCCAGCCCAAAGTGCCTGAAAGACGGAAAATGTAACATAGTGTTATGTTGCAGGAGAAAACAAGAGGTTTCTGTGATGCAATGTCTCGCTCTCCAAATCCCTTCATGATAATGCGTCTCTCTCATCCTGGAGGTGTCTCTTTTGCAAACATATTAGAAAGCGTTAACACTGAACAGGTTTAACCAAGGGTGCAGAGACAAAAGAAGTGTCACAGAGCAGGACATTTATACAGATAGCATGTTGAAAATGTGCTTTTCCTACATGAAGCCTATTCTACACAGAGCTTTACACAGCTTAGCTGGAGAACTAATGAATTCCAGGTCCAGGTACACTGCAGAGAGGAAAGCTTGTATCATTAGAAAATGTGCTCCTTTTCCTGAAGGCAACAGCAGCAAGCTGAATTTGAACCAGAAAATCCCCAGGCAGAATTGTCTTGGCATCGCTCTCTCCTTCAGCTTTTTATCCCCATGCTCAGTGAACAATCCAACAAAAGCTTGGGTTTAAGAACCATGGAGCTCATTGCGATTTTCTTTGTTAATGCAATTGCCTGTAAGAAAAGATTCTGTTTCCCCATTTTTCAGTTTCAGCCTAGACGGTCCTGTGCAATTAACACCAGCATTTCATTTAGAATACCTTAGCCTTACCAAAAACTCTCTGAACTGTAGTGTAATAGCCTGTGGCATAGTCAGGAACAGCTAGTGACAATAGCCTCCGAAAAGCGACATTTTGAAAATGAATGATGTGGTACTGTGATAATTTCATTCAACCCTGTTATACGAATGATATTCTTATATTCTGTTATATTTTTCTGTTGAATTACCAGCTTTCATATTTTTTTTTCTCATTTATTTCATTTTTATTTTTTGTTCTTCACACAGTACAAAAAGTGTAACGTGAAAATGTCAGCACCCTTTCCTGTGATGTTTATGGTGTTTCTGTTACTTTGTGCAGTCAGAAAGTCTCTGTGTGTTTGGCCTTGTGCTGAGACCATTCATCACTGACTTTGTTCATGACAGAGCAGCCCTGGAACCAAAAGCAAATGCCTCTTAGTTAAAACGCAGAAGCATGGGCGTGATGATAAAAGCTTTGCTTTCGTCCTTGCTGACATCAAAATAATCGTCTTTGTTTACATTCCCAGTGTTTGTTGCAGATCTGAGATGGAAAGGTTCACTTACAGGATGAGAAACTAAAGGACAAATGTACCCTTCAGTGTTTTGAAGTTGGCAACATGACATTAATGTAGATGCAACCCAGACATAAGCACACACACTCATTTGTTTTAAGGGTAGGGAATATACTTTTTCCATTTATAGCTATGAATGTGAATGTTTAGAGCCTATCAGAGTTTCTACTCTTCTGCAATATGCCCTATTGTATGAAGCCGATCCTGTCCTGTCACTGGATATTGAAAGATACTGGGTATATTTGTCCCTCATGATCTCCCTGGAATGTTCGAACTTTAACACTGTTTCTCTCTGCCTGACTATTCCAAACATTCCAGAGCATTAGCATTCCCTGATCAGAGCATTGACTTCTTCACTGTGAATTTCTGTGTCTTGAACTATCACCTCTGTGATGGCGAGTGGGTAACTAATTCTATATCTCATGGCTAAGGCCATGGAAAACCCATGCTGCAGAAACTGGGTCTTGGAGGTGGTCCAGTTTAATTTCAGAGCATGTGCAACGGGAAATAATTGACTTCCTCCCTGGTTTACATTTTGTCAAGAGCTCCAGAGAGCACAGTCCGAGGCAGGTGGCTGAATTAGCATATCATTGGAAATGAGACAGCTCATGCCTGGGAAATCCTGCACCCCAAGACTCTATATGCCCTGAAAATCTCCGCAGGGGTAATGACTGATGTCTCAGTGAGAGAATCCCTTTGAGGCTGGAGGAGCTCCTCTTCAGCCAGGAGCAGCTGGAGGACACCTGATAATATAGAAATCAATGCTTGAGAAAGTTGCACTGTAATGTGAGACTAGCAAAACTGCTCATCTAATTGGTTCTCCAAACTTCCACATTAGAATTCAGAGAGTTGCCAGTCAGCACTTGGAGGATGAGTTAATAATGTAGCGTCTTCTGCAGGTGTCTTCTTGTGCTATCCTATTGTACTGGGCCACGTTATGTTTCTGCAGTGGAGAGAATGCAAATGATCATGCAGATGGGGCTATTTTATGTTTACCTACAACACTTCTTGCACCTTCTCTCGTCAAAATTATATACAAAACATAAATGCAAAGAAAATGTGTGTTTGGATAGCTTGTATGTGCCTATGTAGGGAGAAAATCAGAAAATGTTCCTGTTATGTAGCATGCCTTTGATGCCTGTGTCATATTTTTAGATGCTATAACCTACATTCACTCTTCACAGAATCCTACTTTGGGGACAGCTTCTGCAGTTTACAAACCTTCCAAGATGTCTCCACCTTCCAACTGTCACTACAGATCAAGACAAGTCGACGAAGTGGGCTGCTACTCCTGGCTGCAGGAATGGAGGACTATCTGCTCCTTGAGCTCCAAAATGGGAAAATACAGGTGCAGGTTTAGTGGCAAGAAGTTGAGCAGCCAGAACTGTTTTTAAGCAAGGCAGTGTTGGCACCTTTGGTAATGCCAACTGAAAAACAGGGCAACTGTTCAAACAAATTGGCTAAAATACAAAAGCAGTTAGTTTTAATCAAAGAAAAAAAGCGATCAACTGTTATTTCTTCAAACTCTTTGGGAAAAGCAAGTCTAAGGAAAGCAGCTTAAAATCAGCATAATTAACGCATTGACTGCTTCCATAGAAATGTAGTTTCACACTTTAGCAAACTTCAGCTAGATTTCTAAATTGTTTACTGTCAACTTCTCCATTATAATGTACTCACTTAACTGTGCAGTAAGGGCAGAGCAGGCTATGTGTTATTTTGGTGAAATGATGAACAGCAAAAGCACTTATTGCATAAAAATGACACCAAATGATTATGTCAGCATTTGTTCATTTCTCACTCATTGAAATCCAAAATAGACTGTATAATAATTAGTAGCTGCAAAATATGTAACAGCCGGATTTTGAAAGTAGTTTTGAATTCTGTTCAGAATCCATAAACCAGGAGTGTCAAACATAATGCCCACAGGCCAAAACTGACCCACAAAACCTCCCAATTCGGCCAACTGGATAGTTTCGGACAATGTGGAAATTTCAAAAAGGAGAGCATAAAGTTTGGACCTCAAACTGTATTTTCCTCAGACGTTTTACTGACCCATGGTCTGCCATATGCCAAAGTAAGCAAGTAACAAAGAAAATTTGTTGTTTTTGTAATTGTTAGTAGTAAAAATAAGACATTTTCTGTAAATTCACGGATCATTTCTGGGTGTTTTTGTTTTTACAGAATAGAGTTACTTATTTCAAACAGTGTAAGCCCAATAAGAGGTTCTGAAGGGTTTCTTTGATTTATTGCAATAGCATTTCTTTATGATGAGGAGAAACTGAGATTTATTGTTAAACTTGCTCTTACTTTTCTTAAGACATCTCAGAGACTGAATGTGGTGTTGAACTTCATTACACCAAACATAAGGGGAACAATTTGAAGGTGTTTTTTGTTCTTTTTCTTCATTTAATGGGTTACTAGGAAATAGCTTTACTGGTACAGCCCAGTTAAAATGAAACTGGGCTATATGTGGCCCATGATGTAAAATGAGTTTGACACTCCTGCAATAAACATACAGTAGCATATTTCATTAGTTGTCTGTCTAAAATAGTGGATTGATTCAGTCCAGCTGTTGTCTTCGATAACTGTCTCACTGGAATAGAAACCACAACAGTTTACAGCCCTTTGCAAAAGTCTTTAAAAAGGCAAAAACTGAGTTTTTATATTTATAATGAGCTTTCAAGTCAGTATTTGGTATCACTACCTTTATTCTTTATTGTAGCCTGAACTTTCTTATTCAAGCTTTCTTGTCATATTTTAATTAGTCTTCAGGAATAGTTTCCCAGCCTTCAGGAAGGGCATTTCAAAACTCTTCTTTGGACGTTTGCTTTTTTCCTCTATTCTCTATCAAGATGATCCCACACTCTTTCAATAATGTTGAGGTCCAGCCTCTGGGGAGGGCAATCCATTACTGATAGTGTGTTTTTATGTCCAGGTAGATATTTACTCCATTAGCAGTGTGTTTATAATTTCACCAGGTCCTCAACACCATTGGCTAAAATGTAGCAGCAAACCATGACAGAGCCTCCACCATGTTTAATAGAAGGCTGTAGACAATCACTGTGACCCCTCTCTCCAGACCTCCTCCATACATTCTGACGATAATTTGAACTGAAATTTTCAAATTTGGATTCATCACTCCATAAGTCCTTATTGCCACTGATTTTCAGTCGAGTTCTTGTGTAATTTGGCATACATCTGCCTTTTCCCTTCCTTAAGAATGGCTTCTTGACTGCCACCCTTCTACTGAGACCATTTCTTATGAGGCTTTAGTGAACAGTAGATGGATCAACTGAAGGGCCAAATGCATCACTAAGGTCCTGTATCAGATCTTTGCTGCATTTTTTCCTGTTTCTTTAGGACATGATTTTCAGATACTGTTCATAGGTAAGTGTTAAATAGCTTGAAAAAAAAACAAAAAAAAAACATATTTTTCTGAAAATCACCAGGTATGAAGACTGGAGTGAAAATGGGTGAAAAATTAGCAAATTCCCAAAGAAAAACTTTGAAAGACCATCAAAAAAACCGGGAAAAGTACTACTTACAACCATTTAAAAAAAAAAAAAAAAAAAAAAACCACAAGAAAAAAAAAAAAAAAAAAAAAAATTAAAACCAAAAAAAAACCAAACAAAAAAAAAAAAAATCGGTAAAATGGAAGACATGAAAGAGGATGTGCCGAGTCACATGTAATATGCCTCTACAGTCATCTATGCACTTGATATTGCAATCACACAGC
>VUQH01033949.1:22841-32977 GCA_015106775.1 Etroplus canarensis | reverse complement strand
CCTTAAAACAAAATTAAAAAAAAAAAAAAAAAAAATTATGGCTCCTTGGAAGCATAATATCAAGATATGAGAGTTCAAAAGTTTTGCACAGTACTGTAAATCTGTAAGAAATTGCATAAAAGCAGCGGAATCAGCATCAATTGTGCTACAACAGAGACTTGCATATTTTCCCCAGAAAGAACAATACTGCTGTAATTTCAGTGAGGGGAAAGCTGAAGGTATATGTAATAAAAGGAAATATTGCTACTCTTAGTTATTTCAGTGATATGAGATGCACTGAACAAATAGAGTCAAGGCTTCATAAAAATGAAATTGCTTTATCTGTCAGTGATTTTGAAGAATCATGTAATTCAATATTTTTTACAGAACACTTTGATCTCTGATATTATTCAAAATGTAGCTTAGTAAACACAGAGAATAGGCTTTAGTAATTTAATTGGGTTGTGTGATACAGTGCGTGGATAGTAAATGTTATATACTATTACAGAAATTAAGCTTAAATTCAAGTCTTTAATGAGTGAAAGAATTAGCCCCAAATAAACAATAACTGAGTGAATCTAGCAACGATAATAACCACAAATTAAAGTATTTCAAATGGAATGTGTGCATTCATGAGAAAATTTGGGTTTGTAAATATTGCCATTGATATTGGCAGTGTAGAGTTTTTATAGCTTTTTTAGTCACACCGCTTCAGGGAAAACAATGATTAAGTGTGTTGTCCAAATGACATTTTTTAATATAACAGTACTACCAATTAAATGCACAAGAATAGATATCCTGTGTACCATATTATACATTTACAAAAACTGTAACGCTGTGTAACCTTTAAATTAAATGGTGTTTGCTTTCCCGTAGGCTCGAATGAACCTGGGGGCTGGTGAAGTAACGCTGTCTTCATCTCAAGGAGTACAGCTGAACAATCTTCTTCAACACAAAGTTGTACTGACTCTGCAAGAAAGCAGGCTCACCATGATAATTGATGATCTCTTTCCAACATATGTTCCTGTGAAAATAGGTGGGGAAGAGCTCAATATTGACAAGGGCATTTGGCTTGGAGGAACTGGAGACCTGGATGCGCCATACCTTAGCAATGCCATTCCTCCTTTTCGTGGCTGTATGGCTGATGTCAAATTTGAATCCCATCAGTTTGATATTCTCAGAACAGCATTTAAGCAGTGCGATGGCACAAAGGAATCCTGCAGCAGTGAGTTTGAGGCTGGAGATGGTGAAGCCATCAGTTTGAGCACTCCTGATTCCTTTGTGTCCTTCCCCACCTGGAGCGGAAATAGTGGTGCTCCAAGGACCTTGGAGTTTCTAATGAAAACCACCATTGAGGATGCTTTACTTGTTTTCCACCATGGTCAAGAGTCTGACTTCATTGCTGTTGGTGTTGTGACAGGCCATCTCAAAGGTATACTGGACCTCGGTAGTGGTATGGAGGTCCTGGAGAACACTCAGGTGCGGCTGGATGATGACCAGTGGCATAGAGTTAAGATCCAGATCGGTGTGGATTCTTTTGTTCTTGACATAGACAGTCAGTCTTCCTCCCTTCCTCTCAGCCCATCACAAAAACTGGACTTGGTTGGAAACCTGTATTTAGGAGGCATCCAGGCAAAAATGAAGGATTTCTTTCGCGAGAGTGGGTCATTAAGTCGCTTTGAGGAGGATTTGACAGCTGAATCCTTCATTGGATGCATGGGGGAAATTAAAGTGAATAATAAAGACAGAAGCCTACAAGATGCTTTGGTGACCAAGGATGTCCATGTGAAATGTGAAGGAGATGACTATGACTACTCAAATTATGATGATGCAGAAATAAGTACAACTTCCCCTCCTGTTCGTATCCGATATACTGAATTTGACCCGAATGAACAGCAGCACTGCTACCCAACAGATGACTTATCAGACTTACCAGAGATATTCAAAAATGTTACAAAACTTCTAGATGTCACCCCATTATTTGTGCCAGAAGGTGGAGAGGCTTTTCTTGATATTAACAATTTAAGCCCTACATTTAACCTCAATGCTGCAAATATACACCTCAGTCAGATCATCTTTACTCTCCAGACTGATCCCTGGTATGGCTTGGTTGATATGAATACTAACACACGGCGGCTAAAAAAGTTTACTCTTCGTGATGTCATTGATAAGAAAATCAAGTATATGCATGATGACACTGAAAGATATACAGATGAAATCCACCTACAGGTGATTGCTCGCAGCAATTCCTCACTTCCAGAATGTTTAGCAAGCCCTCACAATTATGTCTTGCAAGTTCAAATTATTCCAGCTAATCATATACCTCTACAAATCAACATCACTGAAAATGGTCGCACTCGTTTGAGTTCCAGCCTCATCCAGATTATGGATCTTGACACTCTCTGTGATGACTTAGTTATAACAGTTACCTCAGAGCCTCTCATGGATTTTGGTTATTTGGAAAATGGACACCACCCAGGAGTAAGAATCTCAGAGTTCAGTTGCAGGGAGCTGAAAGATGGAAATATTTATTTTGTACACAGAGGCGGTAGTACTGGTGAAATGGCCCTTGAAGTGTCTGATGAACAGTCAGTAAGCCTTTCAGCTATTTTGCAGTTATCTGTGACGGAGCCACATATGACTGTTGTCACCAACACTGGCCTTGTATTGTCACAAGGAAACATTGCATCCATAGGTGTTCACAATCTGGATGTTAACGCTCATCCTCGTAATGGAGTCATGTATAACATCAGACAACCTCTGATGTTTGGAGAACTACAGCTTATGACAAGTGACGGAATATACAAGCAAGTCACAACTTTCCATCAATCTGATATTGATCAAGAACTCCTTAGATATGTCAGCACAGACTCAAGTGACCAGGAAGATACTGTGATAGAGCGGATTCCGTTCAGCATTCACCTGGGGCAGTTCTCCCTCTGGAACAATACCTTCTTAGTCATGATTAACCCTGCTCAAGTAAAAGTTTCTAACCTTGTACCTTTGGAGATGGAGTCTGATGAAGAACAAACAATCACAGAGCTTCAAGCTGAGGTACTTGGCAAAATCCCAGATCCAAAAGCAGTAAAGTACATCCTCATCAAGCCCCCAACACTGGGTAGTCTCCTGTTGTCAGACAAAGAGTTGGGTGAGGGTGACGTGTTCACCCAAAAAGATATTTTGGACAATGCTGTTCACTACAGAGTTCAAAAGAAAAGAGCTGTGGATACTATAGACGAATTTAGGTTCAAAGTCTTTGCTGAGAATCAGTACTCTCCTCTGTACACCTTCCCAATCAACATCCTCGCCAGTGCAGATTTGCCTCGCTTAATCATCAATGATGAGCTGGTTGTCTTGCAGGGCAGTGAGCATGCTCTAAACCAAAGCTACCTTTGGATACACTCTCCAATTCCTACTGATTTTGTGTATCGGATTACAAAAGAACCAAAGCATGGGCGACTAATAAGGGAGTCCCCACCTGGAATGCCTAGATTTGAAGGAGCAATAAAAGTATTTAGCAATGAAGATCTCAAGCTTGGAAGACTTATTTACAAGCATGATGGCTCCAAGACAAGCAGTGATGAGTTTCATTTCTCAGCAACTGATGAAAGCAAGAAGAAAACGGTGAATGGCATTTTTAGAATATCAATCCATTCCAAAAATGAGCATGCTCCAGTGAGGATAGTTGACAAAGTTCTCAATGTTGTCCGCCATGGTCAACGCCTTTTAACAACAGATGTCATTCAGTTTAAAGATGATGACTCAGGTTTCAACGACACTCAGATTATCTACGCTCGTGAGGGAATCCTTTCAGGCAACATCGTCTCAGCATCTAATCCGTCACAACCCCTTTACCGTTTTACACAAGCTGACCTGCGTGACAAGAGCGTCTTATTCATTCATCACGGAGCAGATCAGGAGCGCTTCTCACTCCAGGTGTCGGACGGCTTCCACAAGACCACCGCACTGCTTCAGATTCAGGCAGGTGACCCCTACCTGCGAGTGGTGAACAACACAATCATTGTTATTGATCATGGAAGCACCAAGACTCTTGACACCACCCTGCTGAGCGCAGACACCAACATGTACATCACAGACAACAGAGAGATCACTTTCCAGATTACATCCCCACCCAGAGATGGCAGGATTATTGTAAGCGGGATTGAGGCATCAATGTTCACCCAGGAAGACTTGAAAAAAGGTGTTGTGTCATATGAGCACAATCATGAGAGTCTGAGGTCCAAGGACTCCTTCAGCTTCACTGTCCAAGCAAAAGGATACTCTGAGGAGGGCACGTTCAGGATTAAAATATTCAAGCAAGCTTACTTTTCCGAGCCTAAGGTGGTAACCAATGATGTCATCATTGCCTATGAGGGGGAGCACACCGTAATCGATGAGAGTCATCTCAAGGTAATGTTTTCTGCTTCTGTATTTACAACACACTCAGAAAATACATATGAGCAACAGTTAACAAATGTTAAATTGTTGACACTGAAGCTATGAAGCACACGTTTTATTCAACAAGAAAGTCTATACAAAGTTATACAATTTGACAGTGTTCATATTGTCTTTTAAAATACCGTAGTTTCTCTTTGTGAAAAAGATTTTTCACATGAATGGAATGCTTTTTTTTAACCCTGCCTTTAATCTGTGTTATAACCACATGAAAGTAGGGCTAAATATGACTAGAGTTGCTGCTTTTAATTTGGTTTATGTACTAAATTATACTCTATTAAGTGCAGAAAACAGAGCACTAAGTATTCCCTGAGGAGCTTCCTAAAGCCCACTGTAATTTAGAAGATGAGCCTGCATGCACTTCATCTTGCAAGCAATTAATGTAGTTTAAATTGCTGATCCATTCGTAACATACAATATATTTTTAATACCTTGACTATAAAAATAATAAACAAAAAAAACGTTCTGAAAATATTTCTTTCAAACATTGCTTTCACGATACTAAACACATATTACATTTGCAGTATTCACTGCACAGTATTCATAATACTGCAATATTTATCGAACAAAGCTTTGACAGAATGGCCTTTACAAGAGGTAAAATATTGACTTAGTTTCTGGGAGCTTTTCCAATGTGTGTGTGTCTGTACTATGAAATGAAAAGTGGTCTGATCTTTTGATATATTGTCATATGCAAGCATGACTGCTAAACACTGCAAGGCTCCACACAGGCTCCAGATTAAAACTTCCCAAAGCAGGATGGCCATCAATCTGCCCATATTTAAATATGTAGCCTGGCTTAAACTGCTGCCAAATGTCACAAATATCTGTTTTGGTTTCTGATCACAATGCTGTCTAACAACCTCAACACTATATTAGACAGTATAGCAGGGCCATAATTATAAACGACGAACAAAAGAAAGTTGCACTATTTTAATACAAGACATGAACTAGTGCACTTACATTTTTCTGCTATATTGTGCCTGTTCGAACACGGCAACAAGGCAAGTAAATCTAACAGCACTTAAGCACTGTCAGTTTCAAATGAAAACAGTGTTTTGTTTTGTTTTTTGCTCTGATTGATTCTGCAATCCTCTGATATTTTTGTTCAATACATTGTATGGATAAAAGAGTTAGGCCACAACCCTTAATCACTGAATTAAGTGTTTCATTCAGTCCAGTTGCCATAGGTATGTAAAATCAAGTATCTAGTCATGTAGTCTGCATTTATAAGCATTTGTGAAAGAACAGGATATTCTAAAGAGCTCCACAAATTAACAGAGATTAATCAATGTAAAAGGATGCCACTGTTTTAATAAGTCAGTTCATGAAATTTTTTCCTTCATAAATATTCCACCATCAGTTGTAAGTGGTATTATTAGAAATTAGATGCTCTTAGGAACCACAGTAACTCAGCCACAAAGTGGAAGACCATGTAGAGTAACAGAACGGGGTTGCTGAGTGCCGAGACACATAGTGTGCAAATGTTGTCAACGCACTGCTGACTCAGTAACTGCAGAGTTCCAAACCTCCTCTGACATTAGCATCAACACACAAACTGTGAGCTTCATGGCATGGGTCTCCATGGCGGAGTAGCTGCACGCAAGTCTTACATCAAAAAACACAATTCCAAACATCGGACGGAGTGGTGTAAAGCATGCTGCTATTGGACTCTAGAGCAGTGGAAAAGTGTTCTATAGAGTGATCAATCCCACTTTTCTGTTTGGTAGTCTGATGGATGAATGTGGGTTTAGTGAATGGCAGAAAAACATTACCTGCCTGACTACACTGAGCCAACATTTGTGGTGTAGGTATATTGCTATAGGCTTGTTTTCTTGGGGCCCTTAGTACCAGTGAAGGGAAATCTTAATGCTTTAGGTTACCAAGACATTTTGGACAATGTCATACTTCCAGCTTTGTAGGAACAGTTTTGGGAAGGCTTTTTTCTGTTCCAGCATAACTGCGTTCCAGTGCACAAAAAAAGGTTCATAAAGGCATTAAGGATGAGTCTAATGAGGAAGAACTTAACTGGCCCACACAGAGCCCTGACCTCAACCCCAATGAACACTTTTGGGATGAAGTACAATGGAGATTGTGAGCCAGGCCCTCTCATCCAACATCAGTGCCTGACCTCACAAGTGCTCTTCTGGATGAATGGGCAAAAATTCACACAGACACACTCCAAAATCTTGTAGAAAGTCTTCCCAGAACTGTTATATTTGCAAAGGGAGGACCAAGTCCATATTAGTGCCTATGAATTTAGAATTGGACAAAACACCTGTTGCTATAATGTGAAGGTGCCCAATACGTTTGCCCATATAGAGTATATCCGAACTATACATCAAATTCTTAAGAAGCTGTTGTGCAGAGTGGATGCCAGAAACTTGAGTAGGGCAAAAAATTATTTAAACAAAATCCAACACCTACAGAAGACATTTAGAACTAGTGCATGCTTTGCTACAAATGCACAGGGTACTTGCAAAGTTTGCTATATACAGTCTGTAAGTTTATAACTCAACAGTAAAAAAATATGTTACAGTGTTAAATAATGAATTAACAGAATGTACCTTTGCCTTTTAGGTGGTGCAAGCTGATATTTTGCCAAGTGAAATGGTGTTCAGAATTAAAGATCAACCTCAGCACGGTCATGTGGTCAAGCTGATAAATGACACAGACAATCCAGCCTTACCTGTCCTCGACTACGTTGAGTCCTTCACTCAGGAAGACATTGATCAGGGGCACATTCTCTATGTGTCTGCACCCGTCCAGGTTTTGTTTTATACTTTTGCTCATTTAACTTACTCGGGTTTAATTAATGAGATGCAGGACCTTATTCACTTTCATATTCCCAATGAAAGTTAGACAAAAGGCAGTCACAGGATCCAATGTGTCTAAAGTACAAGGTTTTTCTTTGAATATCAACAAATAATTTCTTGCATTCATCTCTTTTAGGGAAATGATGCCTTCACAGTGGATGTCAGTAATGGTTTTGCCACAGTGGACGACCTGCAAGTTTCTGTGACTATCGTGCCCCGGCTAATCCCCATCCAGACCTTCAACTTTACTGTTAAGGAGGGCCTTAGCAGAGTAATTAATACAGAGATTATCAACATTTCACATCCCTTCTATAGCTCAGACGACATTAAATTTACTATAGATGAGCAACCACAGCATGGGGAAATCCGCTACTTTGATGGAGGTGAACTTACTGACTTTTCATCTAAAGAGGTATGTATATAAAATAGGTAATGAATAGGCTTTCTTTGTTCCATAAATTTTTATCCTGGCATGTATTATTTTTCAAGTACATGCATGTACCAATGATGTGCATTGACTAAATGTGAATATCTGCCAGCATCATGAGCAACTAGTGCACAATATGGACAAAAGTATTAAGTCACACTTCTTAATCACTGAATTCAGGTGTTTCAGTCTCATTGCCAGAGGTGTAAAAAATCAAACAAGAATAGGTTGTTCTAAAGATACCAGTGAATTTTAGAGTGGTGCTCTAATAGGATGCCACCACTGGAGCAAGTCAGTTCACAAGACTTCTTCTCTCCCAGATATTCTTCGATCAGCTGTAAGTGGTATTATTGCAAAATGGAAGCATTTAAAAACCACAGCAACTCAGCCACAAAGTGTCTGATCACTTAAAGTTACAGCGCAGGGCATCGACTGCTGAGGGGCATTGTGCGTAAAAGTCGCCAGCACTGCTGACTCAGTAGCGGCAGAGTTCCAAACCTCCTCTGGCATTTCCATCCATACAAAAACTGTGCACCAGGAGCTTCATGGCATGGCTTTCGTGACTGTGCCCCAGTGTGCAAAGCAAGGTCCATAAATACATGGTTGGATGAGTTTGGATTGGAAGCAATTGAGTGGCCCTCACGGAGCACTGATCTCAACCCCACTAAACATCTTTGGGATGAAGTACGACAAAGCTTGCGATCTGGGCCCCCTCATCCCTCATCTCAGTGTCTGACTTCACAATTGCTCTTCTGGATGAATGGGCAAAAATTCCCACAGACACTCTCCAAAATCTTGTAGAAAGCTTTCCCAGAAGAGTGGAAGCTGTTTCAGTTGTAAAGGGAGGACCAATTTCATATTAATGCAGTTGGATTCAAAATGGGGAGTCATAAAAGCTTCTGTAGGTGTAGTTTGCTCAGTAATTCTGTCCATATCGTGTTTACAGAGGAGCAGTTGTAGAAGAATAAACATCTCAGATAATTAAAACATGTTTTTTGTGTGTTTTTTAAACCCTTTTGGCCTCCCTTGCTGTTTCGAAGTTCTATTCAAAATTCTGACATTTGTTGTTGTGCTGCTTATTGGCAGGAAGATGCAGTGTAAACTTTTTATTTACCAAATTACTGCTTTCACCAAATGGCTAGCTTATGTGCAACACATGTATTGCCAACTGCACCAAAACATTTAATTTTCAGTCCAATATTGTAAAGATTAAATTGATTTAATCACTCTTTTTTTTTCTAGGGATAGTGTCCACACAAATAACCTGAATTTCCTTTGGCCAAAGATTCTTATTTTTTGTTACACTGGGTCCAAAAATATCCCCAAACAACAAACAGTGGGCAGTATAAAATCTTTTCCTCACTAATAGATCAGGGCAGTTGTTCAAAAGGATTTTGCAACAATGCGTCACTTTGGAACTTTGCTCAGTTAC
Source organism: Etroplus canarensis (assembly GCA_015106775.1). NCBI lineage: Eukaryota > Metazoa > Chordata > Actinopteri > Cichliformes > Cichlidae > Etroplus > Etroplus canarensis. Next base: position 23,868 of record VUQH01033949.1, on the reverse strand, counting down.
TACTTGATGCTGTTCGGGTTTGTGTTATGTTGTACCAGATGGAGAGGGGAGAGAGAATCTTGGAGCTTCTGCCGCACAGCGAGTTGGTCTTCCTCCATGTGGTTCAGACACCCCAGCTTTAGGAAAATATGAAAAATGCATGAGTAGTTACCAGTGGAAAAAACCTTATGCATTCTAAATGGACCACATAGTTTAGTGGAGCTAGTTAGACTCATATCTTATAGCTCCTACATCTAACCCAGTACTCTGCTCTACTTTGCTGAAGCATTGTGGAAAAAATGACGATGGCTTTGGACTGCCTGAAGCCAAAATAAACTGGCTTGGTGAATTCCTATAATAATGTGTGAGTGCACACAATCTCTCCTGCACTTTGCTACTGCCAGACTCGTATTGTCTCCTAGAGATTCTAATGTGCAGCACCAATGAGTCTAGCACAGCAGACTAAGGTCTCATCTTCTGCCACCATGAAAATGTCAGAGAAAAACAGCATTTCTTTTTTCTTTCTTTTGCTTTATGCTATTTTAAGCTGTTTGTACTTTTTGTCTTTTTAATGCTACAATCAGACAATATGATACAGTTAGTTATCTCAAATAGGAATTGCACTCACGCATAATAGCAAGACATATTTCTTCTAGAGTTAAAATTGTGGCTACAATCATATACTGTGTAGAAAAAAGGATGCTTGTCACCACTGTGACAAATTTTGAAGCCTTGCCATCTTGGCTATAAAAAATCGTGGTTTTTGGAGAGAAATGACTCTATCTGAATGATATGGTGCACTGCTAAGGTCTCAGCTAACACTAGGTACTGTGGATACAAAGATGCATCCATAGTCTCAAGGCTTAACGTGGAAAAAACTAGCACCGACTTCTTCAGCCGTGTGTTGGCATTATTAACCACACATATGATAGAATAGAATAGAATAGAATATATATATATATATATATATATATATATATATATATATATATATATATATATATATATATATATATATATATACATACATATACATACAAATAAACTC
>VUQH01033949.1:0-22821 GCA_015106775.1 Etroplus canarensis | reverse complement strand
AAATATATATATATATGTACACACATATAATAACACAGATAATTGTAAAATCCACCAAATGTGCCACCAGAACAAATGAGGTTGACGGGTTCAGTTCAGTGACTTGAATTAGCAGAGGTGATGCTCAGCAGACAGCTTGCAGCTACAGCCACCTGAGTCATTGGCCTCTGTTTCTCTAAGCACCCACACTTTTAAACTACACAACAGAGACAAACCCGTTTTTGTACTAGAACGTAAACATTTTTATTTCTGCTATGAAATGGGAAATTTTAAAATAAGCATCAATGGGGATTGACTCATTTTTTGAACCAACCTCTAGTGGCCACTTGTGGAACTGCAGATTTTGGCACTTCAAGAAGCTGCCAGGAGTCCCCACTGTCATTGGGATAAAAATATTGGACATATTGGTTGTAGTGCTGCAATAACAACATCAGTCCATGTAGTTTACTGAGGTTATGTAAGCCTACAGTAACACAGAGGGGACTGCTGCTAGAAGAACTGAGTGAGTCATATAGATTCACAAGAACGCCTACCACAAGAATGTAAATTAGTTTTATGTGCCATATGGCCCAGATGTGTCACAAGAGCTCGGAATCTGTCATATATGCATCCAATAACATGGAACACTTTATTCTAATATGCCTTTGTTTTAATCAGGATCAGCTTTCCATTAGGTCTCCATTAGGCCTCCCAGCTGTGGTAATCTAATAAAGACCAAACTGTCTTCTTTATTTTTTCACAAAGTATGTGTTTTCTGAACATAGTGAGCTTGCCTTTTCAATTTATATTAAAGTATAGTAGCCAAGCAGAGCAAAAGACTTCATCAATCTAAAATTAAAGTCTTTATTTAGTAATAAACAGAACACTTTATATCATCCTTACTCCGAGTTGGCCAAGTGTCCACTAACCAGCAACTGTTTATTGTTCCAGCAAACAGACTGACTGCCTCCCTCTCTGATTTTCCTTGATCAGTAATGATGATGATGAAGGTTGTTATTCCAGAAGGATGCCAGTCATATGGAATCCATTTAGCACTTCCTGCTTTAGAGAGCAGGTCCCTTCATCACAGTGGATTTCTGGCTTTGGTCTAGACAAAGTTCTGACTGTTCTCTGCAGAGGAGCATTTGGAATCTGTAAATTTGTCAAAAATCAGTATCAGTGAAAAAGGATGTTTAGTGAGATTACCTGATCCAGAGACTATGAAACAAGAACATAGGACGCTGGGCCCAGAAATGTATTTTCCAGAAGCAGAAAGGCAGCAGGGCTAGCTTGGACCAGCCACAGGTGCTGTTCTCCATTCCTCACTTCACAATGGTTGTCTGATTCCTTTGCACATCTGGTTTCTCTCTAGGTTTCATCCCACAAGAGCGATTCTCCTTGTTCCTGAGCTGCTATCAGACATCTGGGCCTGATTATAGCCTTTGTCTCTAAAAACCTATATTATATTATCTATTTAGGACAAAAAACAAACAAATACTCTATTGTATGCTTTACGCAGTAGATTATATAAACTCTTTAAAGAAATCATTTGAGAACATACTTGTAAGTGCTTTTATGTCTAAGATATGCAGGAGAGGCTTAGTTTGGCTTCACATAAAAAATAAATAGCTGTCCAAAAGAAAAAAAGTCTGTCAAAAAAAAAAAACACTTACCAGAACTTCTACAGCCCACTCAGATATTGTAAGTTGTTTATTTAATCTATGCAAAAAAACTGGCCTTTATGCTGAGCTAGGGGAACTGTCTCTCTGCAAATTTGGCATATTTAACCAGCTGATTTACGACGCAGACCAGAGAGTGGTATTTATCTTCTCATCTACAGTAGCTCCAGGCAAGAAAGAAAAAAACATATTTGTAGACTGCTTTTAAAAGTTACAAAGAGCATTGAAACAAAGTGCAGTTTCAAATTGTTCCAAGCTAATTTTGTGGACATGGTTGCATTATACATGATTATAATAGGTAATATTGTGTAAGTAGTGTTATTGTCTCACTGTTAAAATGCTATCAGTTCATTAAGGTCAGGATCACCCCTTGTGTACCTCTGGAAACTGCTGCTGCTGCAGCTGCTTTTGTTTGATTTCTCCCTGGTAGTCCAGTTATTTTTCCACTGAAAACTGCATTTTGGTCTGGCTCTTACATATATAGACATACGTTTGGACAAAGATAAAAGAAGACTGAAAAGTACACACAATATTCAAGTAACACCAGACTCTACATTCAGCACTTGTGAGCAGGTGAGGTATCATGATTAGGTGTAAAAGTGACAACCATCAAAGGCTCAGTCTTTGTGAGCAAAGATAGATTGTGACTCACCCCTTTGTGCCAAAATTAGTGAGAGAATCGTTAGTCAGTTCAACAAGAGCATTTCTCAGAGAGTTTAGATCTTTCAGCATCTACAGTGTTTAACACTGAAAAGATTCAGAGAATTAAGAGACAGCTTGGTACATAAAGGGCAAGTTCAGAACCCACTGATGCATTCACATGATCTTCAAGCCCTCAGGCAATACTGCCTAAGAAACCGTAACAATTGTAGCCACCTGTTCTCAGGAGTGCTAAAGAAAACTGTTGTCAATATAGCACAGCCTCTAGAAATTCAACTTAAAAGTATATTATGCAAAGAGAAAGCCGTACATCAACTCTTCGCAGAAGTTCTTTTAAAAAAGGACATTGAGTTCTCCATGCAAAACACAAAAGTGACCACCCAGAATGTTATCAAAGAAATGTGCAAAAACCAGCATCTGTGATGTTATGGAGGTGCATCAGTGCCCAAGGCACTGTCAAGGTACCATCGACTCTGAGGCATATGTTAGGATTTTAAAAAGATATATGCTGCCATCAAGGCAACATGTCTTCATGGGACATGCATGCTTATTTCAGCAGAACAATGCAAGACTACATTCTGCACCAGTTTGGCTTCATAGACACAGAGTGCCGGTGCTTTACTGGCCTGCTGCCAGTTCAGATCTATCTCCTGTTGAAAATGTATGGTGCATCACGGAGAAGAGAATCAGACAATGAACCAGGCGGAAATGTTACACCAAGGAAGAATGGACAAAATGTACAACTGCAAAACTACAACAATTAGTATGCTCAGTTCCAAAATGATTAAAAAGTGTTATTAGAAGTAAAAGTGATGCAACACACTGGTAAACATGCCTCTGTCCCAACTTTAGTTGTGTGTTGCAGCTATCAGATTCTACATTTGTGTATTTTTATAGTTTATATATATAGTTTTTAGTTTATATTTACTGCAACATAGGATAAATGACTTGCTTTCCCAAAATGCTTTTAAAGATCAAAGAAAAGAATATCCCTGTTATATCCCAGTTATAGTCCTTTCAATGTTAAATGCCAAAATCAGTGTTTCCTACATTTCCCACTGTGCCAGCCAACAGCAACGTTTTATTGTATGCTCCCTTTGTAGGAAGTGCCCACATGTTTCAAGCTACAATTTACAGCAAAGGCTTTGTAGTCTTCTAGTTCTGATCATCTACAGCTTTCAGAGCCTGAGAAGACATCAGACAACTAGCTGAGAAAAATGAAAAAAGACTAGTCAACTGAAAATAATTATGACTTTGCCATTGTAAGGGAAATTATATTATAATTAATGTTTAATAATCATACAATTAAGAAAATACATTCTGGAACAATATCAGATGCAAGTCATGATTTTGAATAACAGGTTTATCTAGGTTTATAAGGAAGTTGTTACTCCCTGGTTTCCACTGTTTGCAGGTGTTAAGAGACACAGTCACACTGTGAAAGTTATTACCACCTTTTAGGTTCATCCAAGCTCTCCCCTGTTTTTTGATATGCTCTACTACTCAGGTATGATGCATGATGAGAACTGAGTGACAACTGGCATCCTTTTTGTCTCTTGCAGTTGAACCTTGGACTGATCTACTACATGCATGACAGCACAGAGAGCACAGAGGACAGTTTTACACTCTCTGCCTCTATTCATGATCTTCATCGCAGGAGCCTCCCTTTCACCATCTCAGTTACTGTCATACCAGTCAACGATGAGCCGCCAAAACTGATACATAATACAGGAATGGAGGTAAAGCTTTGCTATGTGATTGTGCATTAGATGACTTTTTCTCCCATATGCTAAGCAACAGAAATGCTGCGACAGAAAACTGTTTGTTTGTGAAGTGCAAAGACATGCACATTTCACCTGATGAGAATTCAAGCTGACCATTGCCTTTCATTCCCCGTGAAAGAGAATAGAATGTATTTTTATTGGTGCGCCTGAAAGAATACTGGAACAAGTTAGGAGAAGAAAGTGTGGGGAAGCTTAACTTGCCTCTCGACAGTTTCATTCGTGCATATATTTGCTTTCTCTGCTGCAGTATGCAGAAAGAGAGACCTACTTTGACTTGTGCATGTGTGACTGACAGGCTATAGGCATCCCCACCTGCTTCAAACTTTGCATGACTGGTCTGATGCCCAAGCCGCTCAAAATATGAAAGAATGACAGATTAATGGCTTTATAATGGTTGATGAGATTCTAGTGGGTTGAAAGGAGGTCATTTCATGAGAATTACCTCCTTGTGGTTCATGCTTTAGTCTTCATTTAGCTTGATTTTCCAACAAAATAGCAGCCAGATCTATCTATCAATCTAAACTGATATATTAATATTCTTAGAATGAAATCTGAAGGCTTTGCTGAGGTTTCTCACGTGCATGCACTATAGTTTCAGCTGATGTCATGGTCCAAAAAGTCATGAATCTCGTATGAACAGCAAATTAAATTCACTTCATGCAGTTAGTAAATATATGCGTGAAATTCGTATACAGACACTAAATTCTACAGACCTTGTATATTACAGCACAGCTATGATTCATCTCCTTAGAGTGTTTGTTTTTTGATAAAGAGATCTTCTTCTTGGTAAGTGAAAATTCAGAAAGTGAGTCATGCAAGCCATGTGACTATTGAGGGGCAGTGATTCACTACTGTGTGTCATCTTTTTGCATTTCAGGAAGACTTCCAGGTGTAAAGCATCTGTGTGCATTTGAATGCAGTCCCAGATTTGCAGATATTACTTTGCACTAGAGCGATCAACTAGAAAACATGTCACACTGACTTTATCACTGCCTGCATCTTAAAGATTATATTTAGCAATAAGCCTAATTAGTGTGATTCAATGATGACAATTTTACATGTCAAATCTTTCTAGCATGGAAACACACTCTGTTCAGGTCTCACTTAGCCTGTACTTACTACTTCATGGAGCAAAGTCTGCAAGCTAGTTCAGACAAGCGATTCACATGACACAATTCATTCTCCTGAAACAATATACTTAGTAGAGCCCTCCAATGTGGTGGTCTGTTTAAGCTGCAAACATGGTCTCTTCCTCTGTTTCAACCCTTCTTCGACCCCACCATCTACTGCAGGGGGGTGTTTACTCATCATTCTCCAATTTCTATGTGTATCACGCAAACCTCATTTCCAGAAAAGAAAAAAAATGTGATTTTTTTTTTTTTAATTCATGTGAAGTTTTACTTAACTGACAAAAATTTTACTGACCAACTTAATTGTATTTTGTAAATACACACAAATTGATAATTTGACAGCAGCAACACACTCCACCAAGGTTGGGACAGAGTTAAAATGAGAATACAAGTATACCCCAGTTGAGAAGACTCCACAATAAGCAGACTAACTGGAGAAAGGTGAGGTTCCATGATTAGGGATAAAAGTAGCATCCATCAAAGACTCAGTCTTTGCAGGCAAGGCTGGATTGCGGCTCACTGCTTTGTGCCAAAATTTGTTAGAGAGTTGTTAGTCAGTTCAAAAGGAACATTTCTCAACTCAAGACTACAAAGAATTTGGGCCTTTCAGCATGTAAAGATTCCAAGAATTCAGAGGCGTCTCAGTGCGTAAAGGACACGGTTGGAAACAACTGATGAAGGTATGTGATCTTCAAGCCCTCAGAAGACGCTAACTAAGAAAGTGTCATTCTACTCTGACAAATAAAAGTATTTGGGAAAACCACTGTCACTTAACACAGTTCATTACTGCATCCAAAAATGCAGCTTGAAATTTATGCAAGGAGGAAGCCATACATTAACTATACATGGAAATGCCACTGAAAGCACAATTTCCCTCCCTGGGGTTAATAAAATATTCTGATTCTGAGTTCAGCACATTTCAGATGGACTGAAAGCTCATGGAATGGTGTGTTGTGGTCAGATAAGTCTACATGTCAGTTTGTTTTCAGAAAAAGTCGCACTGAGTCCTCAATGCCAAAGATGAAAATGACCATCCAGTTTGTTTTCAAGGAAAAGTGCAAAAGTTAGTGTCTGTGATGGTATGGGTGTGACAATGAGGGTACCTTTGACTCTGAGGTGTATATTAGGATTTTCAAGAGGCGTACACTACCTCATGAGACATCCATGCATATTTCAGCAGGACAATACGCGTGCTTTACTGACCTGCTGCCAGTTCAGATCTAACTCCTACTGAAAATGTATGGCACATGATGAAAAGGAGAATAAGACAAACACAGACTCTTTAGCAGCTCAAGTGTTATACTGCACAAGAATGGACAAGATTTCCAGTTGCAAAACTACACTAATTAGTAGCCTCAGTTCCAAAAGGACTGACAAGTGTTAATGAAAGGAAAGGTGACAACACAACACAATAGTAAACATAACTCTGTCCCAACTTTTATTTAATCTGCTCCAGCCATCAATTTCTCAGCTGTGTATATTTACAGACTACAATAAAGTTGGTTGGTAAAGCTGTTGAAAGTCTTTTATTTGTTTTTTTCTCAGTTAAATAAAGGTTCATTAATGAATGAACTTATCAGCCATTTTTGTTTTTATACCCCAAAGTTTCTGGAAATGGGGTTTGTAATTTTTGGAACAAAGCCTTGTTTGGGCAGATGACTCACATAACATGGCTCACTCTCCTAATGCAATATACAATATAGAAACTTCCAGTTTGGCATTCTATCAAAGCTGCAAAATTCCCACCTCTCCCTCTGATTCAACCCCTCTCCAACCCCAGTATCTACCAGCAAGCTCCAGGGGGATGTTCACTCATCACTCCCAAATTTCTCTGTGTGTCATATTTGTGAGGAGTGATGAACTTGGAGCCTCAACACCAAACTCTAACATTATTTTTCTGCTATAATAAATAGTTTGGTTTTTCTAAATGAAATCTTGTTCATGTGTACCCCCTTTAGTGGCTGAACAATTGAAAGTACACTTTCATGGTCGTATTCTGAACACTCATTCCTGACTAACAAAGTTATGTAAAGAAATATAGTTGGTGATTTAAGCATTTTGAATCTGTACTGTTACTCTTATAAGGGGTAAGTTGTGATTGGGTTACAAGTAATATCACAGCATAACTATACAGAAGCTTGGTAGATGTGTATATTTGCTTTTCTCGAGTAATTCTGAAAATGTTTTCATAAGTTGTAATAGTGGCAACCTGTCAAAGGATGAAAAACCTCCACACTGACTTTTTAAAACATTATATTGCAAGAAGAAAGGTGTATATTTAACAGCATATTTGAATGACTCCGCTGAAGGCTTATAATGTGTTTGTGGCAAGCTTTTAAACTGATTTACGTCAGTCATGAAAGAAAAGTTTAGAAGGATGAATAACGTAGATTCTACAGTAGGAGTAGTCACGCAGTTGGAAAAAGTCGACAGTAATCAGCTCACAGAACTGGAAACCAACTGTGTCATTCAGCCCTCCCTGCTCTGCCTGCGGCTCCCCGTCTCCCTGGCAACCCGTATTTTTGGAAAACCAAGATGGTCGCCGAGACCGCGGCTTTCTGGCAGAGTGAGGGCATCAGCCAATCCCTGTGACTCCTCTGCTGCGGCTGCAGAATGTAACATGATAATATGTGGATGTCTAACTAACCCACACAGAGCAAGGGGCTGGCCCAGTGGCACTTGGATTGATTTAGAGCAGGAAGGATGTGTGTGTGTAGTGACCTCTGCAGACATGATGACTAACATGACCGTGATCAGGCTCTGCTCAAGCTCACAACTGATCACATTTGGCCCAGCGTAGAGGATACAGCTGGTCCTGATTAGAGTTTAAACCCTGTCTGTCTTTGTCTGTTTCCTCTTGACTTTGCTGTATTTCTGAATCTGTCTATCGTCTTATGGTATTTTTTAGCTACTGTGTAATTTTACATTCTCTTCAGCATTTTTGACTTTGAGTGATAGCCTCATCACCCTTGCTAAGTAATTTTCCAGAATCTCTCATCCAAACACAAAGAGAGCAGGCATGTAGTTAACCTGAAATGAGCTGCTCAAGGGGAGCTGAAATCAAAATGAAATACCATCACTGACATCTTTGCTGGCCGCTGTAGCCATTGCAATCTTTCCTGTCGGCTGTCTCCTGTAGTCTGTCCAGCTTTGGGTTCCACTCCCCAATATTAGTTATGAACTCACTGGTGAACCTTGTACTTAAACAAGCCAGCATTTGGGATGCCCAGTACAGCTGCAGACATCTGGCGCCCCTCAGAGTCTCAAACATTTAAGGGCTGATGTTGAGTCACTGGTAAGCTAAGTCATTTGCCAATGGTGCCTACTTCATTACTCCCTCGAAATGAAATACCAACCATTATCTCCAATCAGATTGAATTTGCAGTCCATTCTCCTAGGTGCTAAATGCATTGATTGTTATATAAACTATCTGTTTGTAAGGCCATTTTCAGATTACCTGCCCTAGATTGTCTATGGTTGAGAATGTGCTAATGTGGCCATCTAGTGTAAAGAACTGGGAATTGCACTGTGAAGACATCTAAACTAGTAGTTCCAGTACCTGAACTCAAGCATTTTTACAATGTAAATTCTGTATCCTGTCAGTCAGCATATGCGTTTTTCCAAGAAAGCAAAGTGTATATTCAAGTACATAATTAGTGTATGGGTCATGGACATCATAACAATGCAACTTTGTGGGAAGAAAACCAACATGCACTGTTTCCTTTTAGCTGATTAGTGAAATTCATCAGTTCAGTTCAGTTCACATTTTTGATATTTGGAAATTAATGGCACAGCCACAGAAAACAAAGGTGACATGCTACAAAAAGCATCAGCGTAAGTCTTTGGGCATTTTAACATCTATCTCAACGTGATTTTTCATATTTGTTATTAATTTGATTTAGAATTTGACTTTAAAAACAGCATAATTTAGCCTCTTGATGACTGTCAGCAAAAATCATCTTGCTCTTTGCAAATTCTCATTCTAGACCAACAGGAGAGTTTCCTATAGCAACCAGTTGAAAATCTTCCTGTAAGAGTTGGCGTCTAACTGCAATGTCTTTGTAAAGGTATATTAATTCTGTGCTTCAGTTGCCTAAGGCTCTTCTCCTAAGGTTGTGGTTGCCTCATTCTGAGCAAACGATTTTCATTGTTAATTACTATCAGTAATTAGTTATCTCAGCTTAAATGATGGGACACTAGATTTCTCTCCAGAAGTGTTGCTTAATGTTGAGAAAGTGGCTAGGTGGGTGGTGCTATTTTCATCTGAGTCATGTCTGCATACTGTACACTGAAGGGCTCCATAAGAATAGGGCTAAAATAGAGGGGTGGGCATAAACTGAGCAGCTGTCTCATCCATGGCGCAAAGAAGAAAGTGGGTGTCCTGCCTCAAGGCAATCCACTTCCAACCTCTCTAACAGAGTCCAGATTTGGCTCACAGTGTTTGGGTTAGTCTGCACTCCTCCACCATTGGTGTGCCCCTGGACAAACTATCAGACTGTGCTTTATGCAGGCCTGACAAGAAAACTGCCCCAAGGAGATGAGATTCTCTGAAGCCTTATATCTCAAGATCTCTGCAGGTTTCTACAAAAGGGAAGAAAAAAATGCTTTCCTGTTTGTTGATGTAGGCTGATATGGTGCCGCTTTCAGTTCTATATACCAACTTGCAGATATTTTTGCTCACAGAGGTATTTTCTCATGGACGAACTTGACATATGAGTTTATTGCTCCTCCTTTGTCTTTCTTAGTCTGGCAAATAATCACCAGGCCCGTTTAGGTAAACAGTCTCTGTAGGTTTATAATGGGTAACAGTCCCAGTGGAGCCACAGCATGAGATACATGTTTGGCAGATTCAGCTTTGTAAATAACAGCTGGCTGTTGTCCCTGCAAATCCAAGAAGCATGCCTCAGTCTCCTCCAAGTTGACAGTCCAGGCTTATTCTTCTTCTTCTTCTTTGGGCTGCTCCTGGCAGGGGTCGCCACAGCAGATCATCTGCCTCCTTCTCACCCTATCCCTTGCATCCTCTTCCCTCACACCAACCCCGCTGCATGTACATCCATGCCAGTATATCCGCTATCCCTCCTCTGAACATGCATATCCCAGATTTTTGCACCTAATTCCTTGCAATACTTCCAACCATTAACACCTGCTGTATGCTCTCCAAACCCTGGCACCCAAGGAAGTCTCTAAGTAAACATTTAGGTATACTCTTACAGATTTCTTAGCAGTGACCTACAAATGAACCTATCAGTGCTCATTCTGTTTGTACAGTGATGAGTAACATTAAATATTATAACATTAAATAACTTCAAATGTATTTCTTTCTACTGCTGCAACCATAAGTTAAATAGTGTCCAGTTCAGTCTTCTTTATCTTTTTGGTAATGGTCTTCTTTGTTAATAATACAATCGTGCATGTCCTAAGTGTTGTTTTTTTCTTATATGAGGAACAAATATTGATGCCCATTATTCACTGGCCTCTTTGCCACTATACAATCAAATTAAGTATATAGTCTCAGAGCTTTTGTTATGAGCAGGACTCTTGATTCATCTTGCACTCACAGGCAATTTGTCTTTGAACTCATCACCATCTTTAAACGTTACCATTTGAGAGCAACAAAGACAAAGTCTAGCAACAGAGAAAGCAGTAAGTGTATAATGATGGATCACAGCTATGAACTGCTGATGCTGTCTGGGCTTTGAAAGGGCTTTGATGGAGTGTCAAACTGAGTGGGATGTTATAGGCAGTGGACTGTAAGGCAACTAAATTATACACTTCATAAAACATTTGTTATATTGTAGAGTCTAGAGGTGTCTAAAACACCATAAAAGACAAAAAGCACTTAACGAGACAAAAGCTTTTAAAACCATGATTAAACTTTCCGAAAAGTGCATAAAATGAGTAAACAAAGGATAGTTTGGGTCTAGGGATGTTGATTGTTTGAGGAGTATTTGATTTTGCTTGACACTGAAATACGCTGTCTGGACAAAAGTATGGGGCACTTATAAATGACTTCCACTGTGTCTCATTACCGCAAGTGTATAAAATCAAGCACCAGCGGTGCATCCTGCCTTTACATTAAGTGTAAAAGAATGAATTGTTCTAAAAAGCTGGTAGATGTAATGTGACGGTGGCTCAATATTTTTGTCCACATCAAGTACTGACCCAACAGTCTCCTGATTTTGTCATAATTTTGTGAAACTATGCAAAGACAATAGACTTGATTAACAGAAAATTCATGCTGGTCTTCCTAAAGACAACTTAAGAACTGACTTTAAAATTAAGCTGCAGTCACCACTGTGTCCAGTTACATTCTCACAGTCGTGATTTTGTTACAAATAATTCTTATTTTTCACTGTGTTTACTGCCTGTGACATGATATTGGTTTAAACTAATATACATATATTTAAATTGTTTACATCATAAATGTAACAATTCATTTAAATATTTCAGCTGCTATTAGAGTATAATCAAACCCCACTTAAGAGCTGAAACTTTTCATATACCTTGTCTCACTTACAGCATATGTTGGTACCTTTTTTAAATTTGCATGGAAACATGAGAATATGTAGACACTGTTGTATCATTAAAAGATGTTATAGCATTTCTATGTTAATAACAAAAAAGGAGTATCTTATTTTTTATTTAAACGTCCACTATTAACATCAGAGTTTTTGACAAACAGCCACCATATATATACATATATATATATATATATATATATATATATATGAAATCTGTCACAGAAGCTGTGATGATATTTCTTTCTTGATGGGAAGTATCCTCATTAGACCAGAATGCTGTGCATGTGGTTCACGTTTTGACTTTCTCGGTCGTTGCATGTCTTATTTTCAGTGCCTCATTTTGCACATCCAACCCAGAAACTCATACCCAGACTTTATGGGTCATTGAAAGTCAGACTGGAAGAAACTGGGACCACAAAAAAAATTAGCACATATGATACTTCTAAACATCCCCATACATATGTGTTATGCAATTTTATTGCCTTTGTACTTGCTATAGCATATTTGCTTATAAATATAACTGACTTCCAGTGACTGATACTTGAAGCATTCATATCCAACACTGATGTGTCCTCTGTTCTTCTGCCCAGAGGCTTTTTGGTCTTTATTCAGGGTCTGTAAAAAGAGGGAGAGCGGTACTGAGGGGTGAATGGCTTTCTAGATCGATATGCACTTCTCCCTGCAAGGCACCCTAAGCTCACTCTCCCAACTGATTCCAGCTATTTAAGAATGTCTTTCTAGAGATCTGGCCCATTTCTTTCAATTAATGCTCCTTTCAGCCAGCCGACCATTAGAAGTCCATTAAAGGCTCTCCACCTAGGGAGAGTCATTCAGCCTACACTGTTGTGTTCCATCTTCTGATAACAGGAGCATGTTGACTGCTGTGGAGGAATAATTAACCTTTTAAATTGTTACTTTGGAGCTGGCTGTTCGGGGCATAGGCTTGGTTTTGTACATCCATCTGTCTATCTATCCATCTATCTATCTATTGGGTGTTTTTATCTCCCGTTGTTATTTCACAGGTTCTTGCTGGTGAGGAAGCTGATATCACCCCCAGCATGCTGCACACTGCTGATGATGATACTCCAGCAGAGGAACTGATTTACAACGTTGAAATACCAACCAATGGGATGGTGGCGCTGAAAGAGGCACCCAACATAGAAATATTAAATTTTACACAGGCTCACATAGACAAAGGCGAGGTCATCTTCATTCACCAAGGTGAGATCATTAGAAGAGGTTAAGTGTTCAGTCACACTGTATAATGCCTCCATCTGTATCTCTATTGTCATATTGATTGCTTTGTGACCTTTATTTGCATCTGTCTTAGACTGCCGCTAATACAACAAGCTTAAACAGAGGTCTTATGTTTGCCTGAGCAGAAATCTCAGTGGTATTGGTTGATTAGTCAGTTAAACCCCAGAGCTATACTGTATGGAGCTTTGAATAATGTTCTGCTTTATACTAAGTGTAGTGACTATAACTAAAGTTCCAGAGAGACCAAAGGGACACAAACAACCAAAGACCTAATCAAACATTTGACCTAACAGGTGATCCGTTAAAACTATGCAATCTGTTCTCCTCCAGGTAAGGATTCTGGTAGTTTCAGTTTCACAGTGACAGACGGAGAGCACACGTCTCCTCTCTACCAGTTTGTCGTCACAGCCAGGCCTCTCACCATCACTATGGAAACGCAGGAGGAGCTCGTGGTATTTCCAGGTAAGATGCCAAAAATCCTCCTGAAGACAGCAGTGATGGAAGGATAATCACAGTGACAAATGTGTGGTTGTGTAAAGTTTTGTCATTACATCAGTAAAAATCATTTTTAGGACTGCACATACTCTGATTGCTAGTCAGATATAGAAAACACTTAAAATTTAAATTAAGGGTATAATAGGCACTATATTTCTTAGATATAGAGACAACACTTTTCAGTTGTCACCTACTGAAAGTGTTAAGGTGCACAAACCCCATTTCCAGAAAAGGTAGGATATTTTAGAAAGTGCAATAAAAACAAAAAGTACAAAGAAAAGATTTTCTGTAGTTTTGCTGGCCAGCTGAATTGTATTCTGTAAATATTCACAAATTTGATGGCTGACAGACACACAACAAAAGTTGAGACAGAGTTTGAGAAGTGTACAGAATATTCACGTGAGACCTGCTATGACGTATGGTTTGGAGACAGTGGCACTGACAAAAAGACAGGAGGCCAAGCTGGAGGTGGCAGAATTGAAGATGTTGAGATTTTCGCTGGGAGTGACCAGGATGGACAGGATTAGAAATGAGTACGTCAGAGGGACAGTACAAGTTGTGGAAATTTGAAGGTAAAGGCAAAGAGGCGAAGCTGAGATGGTTTGGACATGTGCAGAGGAGAGATAGTTGATATATTGCACAAAGGTTGTTGAGGATAGAGCTGCCAGGTAGGAGGAGAAGAGGAAGACCACAGAGAAGATTCATGGATGTAGTGAAGGAGGACATGCAGAGGGTTAGTGTGAGGGAAGAGGATGCAAGGGATAGGGTAAGATGGAGGCAGATGATCCACTGTGGCGACCCCTAACGGGAACAATGAAAGAAGAAGAAGAGGAAGAAGAAGAAGACAGTATATTCACGTAACATCAGTTTGGAAGAATCCACATTAAGCAGGGTAATTGGGAGCAGGTGAAGTATCGCGATTGGTTATAAACGTAGCATTCATTGAAGACTTGCAAACAATAATGGATTGTGGCTCACCCCTTTCTGTCAAAATTTGTGAGAAAATAGTAACATTTCTCAATGCAAGACTGCAGAGAATTTAATTTTTCAACATCTACAGTGCATAATATTGTGGAAAGATTCAAAGAATTTTGGTGTAGGATTAGGAGGTACAAAAGGGGCGATGTCAAAAACAACTGATGAATGCATGTGATCTTCAAGCTCTGAGGGGACTCTGCCAAGGAAACCGCAATGCCACTGTGACAAATATGGCCTCCTGGGCTTGGGAGTACTTCAGAAAACCATTTTCACTTAACAGAGTCCATCACTGTATCTGGAAATTCAACATGAAACTATTATGCAAGGTTGAAGCCATACGTCAACTCTATGCAGAAACACCAAAGAGTTCTCTGGGCCTGAGTTTATCTCAGATGGACTGGACGGTGCTGTGGTCAAAAGAGTCCACGTTTCTGTTCATTTTCATGAAAAGGCAGGTGTCATTTTCAGGGTGCCAAAGCTCTTATCAGTGAAAGGTGCAAAGGTCAGTGTCTGTGATGGCATGGGGGTTCATCAGTGCCCACAGCATGGGTGAGTTCCATGTATGCGAAGGCTCCTTTGACGTTGAGGCATATTTAGTATTTTAGAAAGAACCATCAAGGTACCATGGCTTCATGGTTATTTCAGCAGCACAGACTGCATTCTGTACCAGCATGGCTTTATAGACACAAAGTATGTGTGCTTCACTGGCCTGCCACCAGTTCAGAGCTATCTCCTGCTGAAAAAATATGGTGCATCATGAAGAGGTGAATCAGATAATGGACCATGGACTGTTGAGCAGCTGAAGTGTTACATCAAGAAAAACTGCACAAGATTTCAAGCTGCAAAACTACAACATTTAGTATTCTTAGTTCCAAAATGTTATTAAAAGAACAGATGATGGAACACGAGGGTAACTCTGCTTCTGTCCCAACTTTTGTTGAGAATGTCCATGGTCCAATAAGAGGGTGAGAGTCGGTCAGACAGGTTTTCCTCAAGGTGCTCCAGGTAGACGTCTCGGCAGGTGTTCTATGACAGGCAAAGGAGAGAACTTGAAGAGCAGTGGCAAAATTACAACTTGAGCAAGATATGAATGTAAGATAGCCAGGCTTATTACACTGGGTGTAACTAAACATTCCAACAGAGTGTGGAGGAAGCAGCTTGGCTTAAATATCCCACTGATGAGCAGTCAGGAACAGGTGTGCAGCCATACCCATCCATGCACCTGAGAACTAAGCAAATAGGGTTAATGGCCAAGCTCAACCCAGATAGAGAGAGAGACAGAGAGAAAACAAGGGGAGAGAAAAGGCGGATCTGAACCCGGAGGACAGGGGTATCATGGCACGCCAGGTCAATCTGCTACCTCTCCTCTGCCATCCTGCCTTTGTAAGGGATGTATACAGAGCCTCAGATTTGTTTTTAGACCAGCAACAGGGCTGTGATCCACACAGAGGCCACAGCAGTCATGATGGTGCACTTTAAAATGCAGCAACTTCCAAACAAGGTTGTGTGTAGATCTGGGAATTTGCATTTGAAACTTTGGAACAGATGAAAAAACACTGAATAATGAATTTAAAATGTGGATAGATATTTGAAATGACCAGGAAACTCTTATGTTCTGTGTATGAGTTACACTAACCTCTAAAGTCTGAGGCTTTAATTTTGCAAGTTAAACCAGACTGCCAAGAGACCATTTTCAAGAGAGTCATCTCAGCACTCAAAGGACCGCATGTCTGTGTGTGTGTGTGTCTTTTCACAGGAACAAGGCAGCCCATCACAAGAGCCAATCTGGGGGCTGTAACCAGTGAGGATGGAAATGAGATAAGCTACTCACTTGTCCGCCCACCTCGTTTGGGAAGACTCATCCTGGGCAATGACAGGAACCAGTATAAGGAAATTAACCGATTCTCACAATCAGAGGTAATTGCTTGTCCTCTGGGAGATGCTAAATTTGTATATCTTCCTTTCAGGAGAGGTTCAATACATTTTCCTTTCACTTTTTTCAAATGTTGTTAATTATTTTATACTCGCAGGAAAAAAAAAGCTATATATCAACTCTTATGTATTTTCTTTCTTTTTTGGAAATAAATCCGCTTTACTTTTTATCACTTTTAATAGCAGGTGTGTATTTCTAAGTCACAGCTCTAAAAGGCATATCAGTCATCTGCTGCATAGACCATGAAGTACACATAAGAGAAAGCATAAAGTCTCTTCTGTGCTTGTAAGATAACTAATGGTTTCAACACAAGCTGGTGCTACAGGATCAATGTGTGCTGTTTTATATATTTTCCTCAGCACTTACTTTGATGTATAGGAGAAACTTTAATGACATGGACTCAACAAGAAAGCTTCCCCAGTCAGGCGTAACTTGTTGATATGACAGAAAGTTGGTTAATGTACCAGATGTCCTCACCAGAAAGGGAACACTGCTGTTTTTTTCTCAAATATTTGAAAATTACAAATTTTATAACTGCATTTTTTTTTTAAACCAGTGCCTTGTGGAGTCCTCCACCTGACTTTTGGCACCAAACGTTATAAATTGTATTCTGGCTCTGGCTTATCCATAACCAAGTAGTATTAGTTTCCATGATGCGAATCTCCCCTTCTAACATACCAAAAATGCTCTATTGGGTGGAGATCTGGTAACTGTGGAGGCCATTTGAGCTCAGTGAACTCATTGCCATGTTCAAGAAACCAGTCTGAGATGCTCTGAGCTTGGTGACAAGAGGCATTATCCTGCTAGAAGCAGCATCAGAAGATGGGTACATTGTGATCATAAAGTGATGGACATGGTCAGTAACAATACTCAAGTGGGCTGTGGCATTTCAACAATGCTCAGTTGGTAATAAGGGGCCCAAAATGTGCCAAGAAAATACTCTCCACACCATCACACCACCACCACTGACCTGAGCTGAACTGTACCTCCTGAGTCCAGCAGTGGCTCAGGAGATAGAGCGGGCTGTCTTCCAATTGGAAGGTTGGTGGTTCGATCCCTGGCTTCTCCATAGACAAGATCTGAACCCCAAATTGCTCCTAAGGTATCCATCGACGTGTGAACGTGTCCATAATAGTGTAATAATAGCGTTGTATGGATGTATGTGTGAATGAGGCACTGAAAGGGCTCAGATAGAGTAGAAAAGTGCTAAATAAACTCCAGTCAATGTACTATTCAAGGCAGGCTGGATCCATGCTTTGTGCTGTTTATGCCAATTTTTGACCCCATTATCTCAGTGTCATCTGAATGTTTTTCCACGATCTTTTCTTGTTTAATTTTGGTGAGCCTGTGCAAATTGTAACCTCAGTTCCATGTTCTTTGCTGACAGGAGCAGCACTTGGTGGTGTCTCCTGCTTCTGTAGCCCATCTGCCTGAAGGTTTTATGTGTTGTGCGTTCAGAGATACTCTTATGCTTTGAGTTGCCACGCAGGTTTTTTGGGGAGAGCAGACTAAGGTTCTTCTCATATTTTTTAGTAATGAATGAATCTGAAAACCCTCCCTCCATCCCACATTTCTTTGTCACTGTAGTCTATTGAGCAAAAGCAAAGCACTTGTAATGATATGTAATAACTGAGATTAAGTGGATATATTTTTTAAACTGGTTGAAATCCGAAAGCTACTTTAATAAGAAAAACGTTTTTATGAGAACAAGAACTGAACATCCAACAATGTAATTCCAAATTTAGTAAACCCAAGCCAAGCATGTTGAACCAACCCAAATCCCTGAAACTTATTACTGTACTGATCTGCTTTATCATCTGATGCTGTCTGAATAAAGTCTTTAGTGTTCCATGTCTACATGCAAGAAAATGCAGTGTTTGGAATATGAGGCATGGACATTTCTTTACCAGCAGGGGGCCTCGTTGCTAATGATGTGTCACTGGGATTAGGTTCTTAGTTTACAGGCTTTTTGTTCCTGTGATAGATTTAATATTATGTTTAGAGTGGGTGTCTGCTGCCTTGCTTTTACTGTGCCTTTATAATTGTCAAATTCATATATCTCTCTGTCAAATCTAAAATGTGCAATGGACAGAGATGGAAAGGATTTTCTCTTTAAAAACAACAGCAACAGACATATTCAAGTGATGAATCCAAATCAGAATCTTTTATAAATCCCAGGGGGAAAATTGCTTTTAAATTAAATTAAATCAAACCAACTTTGAGGTTATTCTGGCAGATCAAACTCAAAGTAAGGATTCAGGAGTATAATAAAACATGTTTGGCTTTCAGTGGCTGACACCAACTTGCTTTGGCAAAACCCTTCATCAGGGTGGGGTTTTTTATTCCGGAGAGCTCCTTTTTCATTGAGTCATTCTGTCTGTAAAGCAAAGATGAAGTACTACCACTTTTTCTCTCCTAACTCTTTTTACATAACATAATATTCAGGAATACTGAGGCAACACTGATGGGAGTTGTAGCTTTTAATGGATTTGGTGTAGAATTAGGAGGTACAAAAGTTGACATTATTGTGCCACTTCACATGCAGCTGCTATGGCAGCAGTCAATTCGAAGCTATTTGTTCATTTTCATTCCTGACATCTGACCGTGCTTGGACGAGCAGGAGAACAAATTCTTTCCCTGCAAACTCCTCAGTTTGGCTGTGACAGAAAATCTAACACATCGTCAAGCTGAAAATATTTGAGTTATTCAGCAGTGTGTATTTGTTTGTGCCTGCATAAATTCACGTGTGCCTTCTGTGTTTGTGTAAGGGAGAGGAGAGGCACAGTGACTTCAGCATGTGAACACAGGCCATCACATACAGTCATGTGAAAAAGAACGTTTTCACAGGACACCATGCAGTCCTGCAAAAAACGATGTCAGCCCTTACTGTTTCCATAGGAATTAAGAGGATGAGTAGCAGCCATGTGATGCTAATGAAATCCTCTTTTCTCTCAACAGAACATTGTAGCATAGGCTTAGGTTTGCAAGGTGCAGAGAAAGTTGCATAGAATCCTGGTGTTGCAATGGCCCAGTCAATGTCCAGACCTCAACCCAAGTGACATACTGTGGTAGGACCTTAGGAAAGATGTGCATAAACAAATGTCCACAAACCTCAAGAGAGAGGAGAGGCATGGTGACTTCAGAGCAAGAACACAGGCTGTCACATACAGGCACAAAAAGAGGACATTTTCAGAGGACTCCATGCAGTCCTGAAAAAAGCTAAGTCAACCCGTACTGCTTCCAAAGGAACTAGGAGGATGAGAAGGAGCCAGGTGCTACTAATCAAATAACCTTGCTAGAAGTTTGGAGAATTTGCTGAACTGTAGCATTCAGATGTGTGTTTTAATCTTGCCAGCAAATTTACCGAAGGTCAGACCATACAATGCTCAGAGAAATAGTAAAAAACCCAAGAGTTACATCATAGTTAATGCTAAAGTTCATGACAATACAATCCATCAGATGAAAATCAGAATACTTTAATAATCCCAGGGGGGAAATTGCATTGTGCTACAGACACTCAGTCATATATAAATAAATATAAATGTGACAGGCAGAAATGAAGATTAATATAAATAAAATAAACACGTCTGTATAAATTGTAATATATAACATAACTATAAAGTAAAATAACTCCAAAGTTAAACACTATATACAATATGTACAAGATGTAGCGATAAAAGAAACTGGTCAAGGTGTCACAGGTAGGAATGATTTCCTGCGGCGTTCTGTGGTGCATCGTGGCAGAATGAGTCTGCTGCTGAATGTGCTCCTGTCTGTCTAGCACATCATGGAGAAGATGTGTAGGATTGAACAACATTGTCATTAACTTGGACAGCATTTTTTAATTAGAAAAAGACTGAACAAGTGTGGCTTGTTTAGAAAGGCTACCAGGGGAAATACTGTTCTCTCTAAATAGAACATTGCAGCACAGTTTAGGTTTGCAAGTTGCAATAGCCCAGTCAAAGTCCAGACCTCAACCCAACTGAAATGCTGTGGTGGGACCTTAAGAGAGATGTGCATAAACAAATGTCCACAAACCTCAATGAACTGAAGCAACGCTTTAAAGAAGAGCCACAATGTGCAAGACTGATAAAGTCATATATAAAAACACTGCATCGAATTCTTGCAGCTAAAGGTGCTTCTAGAGCTATTGAGTTATGGGCTATGCTCAGTTTTTCTATATGGTTGCATAGATCCTGGGAAAACTTTTCATTCCACATGACTGTACTAGTTCCCATACTATACCTCCCAGCTTACCTGAGCTAACCCACTTTTCCAAAGGGAAGAAAGCAATTACATTTTCCCAAGCTAAAATATTAGTCTTTGTAAATTTATTCAAGTCAACAAGGGACTTGGTGCAGTATGCCACATCAAAAAAAAAAAAAAAATGAATCCACTTAAGGTTTTTAATATTGCTGTCAAATGCTACAAAGGCTATTTGGAATAGGTAAAATAAATCAGGTGACTAATTAGACATTTTGAAGAGATCACCAAATTATGAAAACAAGAGTGTAAAAATGGCAAGGTTAAATATGTGATCTTACTGAGTCCTGAATTTTAATCAAATAACTAACCATCTACTGTTTCTATTTCCCGTGATGCACAGCTGGAGTCAGGAATGGTCTTTTATGAGCACCAGCTACCTGTGGAGCCATTCTGGTTTGTAAGGGACTCCATAGAGCTCACTCTCTCATCGCAACCAGCTCAGGACATCCAACACATCTTGCCGATAACCATCTCTTATGCTGCTCACAGCAACGTTTCCTCGCGCCTGTGGAAGAACAAAGGTAAATGATGAAACGAGGGACACACACACACACACACCAGCTTCAAATAAATATATTGTATGTTTTAAAAGCTACTCTGATAAATGAGGGACTCCCTAAATGACCACTCTGGCATTTACTAAAATCATATATATTCTAAATACATTTGTGCAGATGTTATGAAGCAGAGATGAGTGTCTGAGCCTGCATAGCACCATTAGAGGGCTCCAATTGCAGCCATTATTCAAACAGACTTGTCAGATATTTTTGTTTAGTTAGTCAACAAAGTTTATCTATACAAGGTATTTTTATAGAATATTGCTGATAAGCTGTCATGAGTCTAAAGCTAGAGTACAAAAACTCTAATACTGAATACAGTTAAAGAGATGCTTCTTACATTTGAGTGTGAAACACTCCCTACAGATCCCTGCATAATGGGTATTGTCATGGAGGCTGTAGCTTATCAGCATTATTAAAGTCAAAAGAAACAGCAACACAACTCTTGTAAAGTACCACTTTGAAACTGTTTTTTTTATCCTGGAAAGTACAGTCATGTGAAAAAGTTTTCACAGGACTAGACACCCATATTGCTTCTACAGGGTGTCAGTAACTAAGTAGCAGCCAGGTGCTGTTCATCAAATGCACATGATTAACTGATCATCAGCTAGTGTGATCACCTCTATAATGCCATTTTTTTTTTTAAAGTTTGCTAGTCTAAGCATTCAGGCATGTGTTAAAACAATGCAACTGTCTTCTCAGTAGTGTACATCCAGGAAAATTCAGCCCAAGGTCAGACTATGCAAAGAGAAACATTAAAAAACTCAGGAACTACAACTCAGACTCTACAGGCCTCAGTTAGCATGTTAAATGTTTAAGTACAATTTAAACATGAGTGAATAAGCACGGCTTGTTCAGAAGAGTTTCCAGAAGAAAGCCGCTTCTCTCTAAAAAGACCATGGCAGCACGGCATAGTTTGCAAAGTTGCATCTGAACAAGCCATGAGATTTCTGGTACAATGCCCCTTGGACAAATGAGACCAAAGTGGAGATGTTCAGCCATTACGTACAGCACCACATTTGGTGAAAAACAAATACAATATATGAGCACAAACACCTTATGCCAAGTCCAGAATGGCACCGGAGGTGTGATGGTTTAGGCTTGTTTTGCAGCCAGAGAACCTGGGCACCTTGCAGTTACTGGGGTCGACCGTGAACTCCTTGGTATACCATAGCGTTCTAGAGTCAAACATGAGGCTGAAACTGTCACGACCGTGGCGAGGTACTGGACTCAAATGCAGGACGCCGAGCTGGTAAAAGTTTAACAGAGTTTATTTGCAAATCTAGCACACAGAACACTGGTAACAACAGGTAGTGACACTGATGGTCAGGAAAAGGAGCTTGGTCAGAGCAGGTATCCAAACACACGGGAAGGAGATTCCGAAAATCCATAGCGTAGTCAGCATTAGGGGACTCAACGATCTGGCACTGAAGCAGTGTTCAGAGCTGCCTTATAATAGGCAGCCATAACGATTGCATGCAAAGCAGGTGTGGAGCAATCACCCACCAGGTGAGAGGGGCCCAGAAACTAGGTCAGCCAACAGCTTTCTCCTGATAGCCACACCCACTGCAATACACACACA
>VUQH01033948.1:0-10493 GCA_015106775.1 Etroplus canarensis | reverse complement strand
GCCCAGCCAGAGCCCTGACCTAAACCCAATTGAGCATCTCTGGAGAGACCTGAAAATGGCTGTCCACCAACGTTCACCATCCAACCTGACAGAACTGGAGTGGATCTGCAAGGAAGAATGGCAGAGGATCCCCAAATCCAGGTGTGAAAAACTTGTTGCATCATTCCCAAGAAGACTCATGGCTGTTCTAGCTCAAAAGGGTGCTTCTACTCAATACTGAGCACAGGGTCTGAATACTTATGACCATGTGATATTTCAGTTTTTCTTTTTTAATAAATTTGCAAAAAGTTCTACACTTCTGGTTTTTTCTGTCAAGATGGGGTGCTGAGTGTACATTAATGAGAAATAAAATGAACTTTTTTGATTTTGGCAAATGGCTGCAATGACACAAAGAGTGAAAAATTTAAAGGGGTCTGAATACTTTCCGTACCCACTGTAGATCCAGAGTCCTGCTGCAAGCTGCCAAATTACTATGCCACATAATTTCTATATGCATATGTTTAAGTGATATTTCACTTTGAAAAGTTTGTTTGTTTGTAGTTATTTTTAATTATTTTTTAATCATGGATAAATGACATAGTACATAGTATTGGTAATAAATAGATTATTGCTTAAGCTTAAGGGAGCAAGCACACACTGTAAACCAAACTGACTGAAGCACAGTATCAGCACAGTAACTCATCAGGGATACATATTCGGAGGATAATTTCATTTGCAGATTTTTTCAGGCCTAAACAAGCAGATCTAAGCTGGACCCTCGGACCAAAGCGGTTTGACTCTGACTGCACTTCAAATTATTCAATTAGTGTAAGCTTCACTATAAGCTCTTTGAATGCAGAGGTCATGGAGAACTAGCACGTGTTTAGAAATTTCCTGTTTGAGTGAAAGGTGCACTAACAGGAACAGAAGCTAAATGACAGTAAATACCCTGAGAAATTTAAACCTTACATAATTTACTAAAAGAAGTCCCTTTACAGAACAGTTTTTGACCATAAACTCAAATAAAACAAGAGACCTTTAATGATATTTTAAGCATTATCGAAGGAGGCATGTTGAGTCTCACCCATGCTACGCGACCTTACTTGCTTCTCTGGAGATATGCTAAGTGAGCACAATAAAAAGTACATAGCTAGACAGAAACACAAGACTGTGGTTATTTATTTCTGCATATTTCACTGGGTTTCAGCTTAAGACAAAAGTCTGGGATCATCACAAGAAAACACAAACCTTTGCAAACAAATAAATGGCATTCTCTTGGGATTATCTTCAAAAGCCAAAAAAAAAGTCCACTGTCAATGAAGAGTTTTGCATGTGGAGAAGATCTCTGTTTAAGTCAGCCCCAGGTCTTCTATTTTTCCCTCATGGCTTTCTCTCATTAGACACAGTGGCTTGTTCAGGGGTTAGAGTAGGGCTATGTCTCTGTTTTTACATCCAGTGCCCTGATGAGTGGCTGTTTAATGCCATCAGCTTGGCACTACTTAATTTAATGCTAACGTTTCTTGGCATGAAGCTAGTGTCCTGCTGACATGTCAGTTAAAGGTATATATATATATATATATATATATATATATATATATATCTTACGTATCTTAAATTTTGTCTTTTCCTGGCTGAGTGAAATGACAAAATAATTATTTTATTTTAAAAGTAATAAGGGACTTTTGATGGTTAATAAAATGCAAAGCCTCTGGAATATTTAAAAGGTAAATAAACAGTAAATATAACATATTTTGTAAATGTTTCAGATCACTCTGTACCATAGGGGAGACATCTAACTGGTGACACATTTATTTGTTCATACAGTCAGACCAATAAAAAACTATTTTCAGCAACAAGCAGAACAAAGAGTCCTGCAACAGATGGTGTCCCATCCAGAGCTCTGAACCTCACATCATCCAGCCTGTCTGGCTCACATGAAGACACAGAAGACACTGAGGGAAACTGTGGCAAGTTCCCCAGATATTGATTAGATTTAGGCCTTTTCTGTTTGCTGTACTTTTTATGAAATTTATATGAGATAGAATCACAAAGTTCAGCATCTCCAATCATAAAAATCTTCTTCAGCAGCTTTCCAACACTTGGAGCTGCTGGTGTTTTTTAGATCCCTCTCTGAAAATCCACATCTGACCATTTGCGCTTGTGCATTTGGGATTTCAGCACAAACCTCAACCAGATCCTACTTGTACTTCAAGAATCATCTCTTCTGATAAAGCCCAGTGACCTAGAGACCAAGCAGCAGTTTTCATTAAACAGTTTCACCAGTTTCAAAGCTTTTGAATCAGGTCAGGAGAGCCATCAGGAGAATGGTTATCATTTTTTCCCTGAGTATGTCCTCAAAGGTTAGACTGTCATCTCTAACTTCGCTAAGGAATCTGAAGGAGGACATTTAGTCCAAGCCACTTTAACTATGAGGTGTGCCCACATACCCATGTGCCAGCACTCCATCACGGAGCAGCATACAGCACATTGAAAAGGCACGAGCATTCTCCCCATCTTAGCACAATCGCTGATCACCACCTGCCCTACTTTCTAGATTTTCCTCCTTGCAACTCTGTCCGTTTGCTCAAAATTAAATTCAAGTTGAAGAGTTGCGGTTTTGACACAGTGGAGGAGATCCAGCACGCACTACAGACACACAAAGTGCAAGTAGTCAAAACAAGAACTTCCACAAATTGCATTGCTACCAAAGAAGAAATCCAAAAGGTTTTTATGTGCAGAGACAAGGAACAGTGCAGCATTTCTTTCACAAGAACTTTTACATATACTATTTTTGTTCAAGTTATAGAAAGTTGTATAAACCAGTTACAGATTTTTTTTCTTCTGACTAAGCAGGTAAATCCAAGTGAAAACTCAACCTCAGGCATAAAGCAGAAGCACAGGTGAGGGGATGTACAAGGACAACAACATCTCACAGTACTGATAAATGTCAACAAATGCAATTACCAAGATAAATCATCTTCTGGGCATACTTATTTCTCTCCTCTCTTTCTGTCTATTAATTTGATGTGTGCCACTTAATCACTGGACTCACCTCCTCAACCAGAGCCAGCATACGCCGAGTACTCTCCAGGGACTGCAGAGAGAGAGGAAGAGAGAGAGCGAGAGAGAGCAAAGGATTAGCTGAGAGTTCAAAGGAGAGCAAACGCAGACACACAGTACAGCACCTTAAACAAAGATTACTATGGCTTCTTAGTGTGATAATACAGAAAAATATTTCAAAAGCATAAGTTGGTAGGTGCAACAGAAGAACATAGGACCACTAATATGTCAAGACAAATAAGTGACACTCAGTAATGTAACTGCACCTGAATGTTCCTCTCCTCTTGTCTGATCCCATGATTCCTACTGTTGTTTGCTCTGCCTCTTGTTGCCCATCAGTCCATGCATCCATCCATCTTTCCATTCATTACTCCTCTTTTCCTTTCCTCTCATCCCATCAAGGGAGCCTCTTGGCCCTGCATTATCTCCTCATGAATGTTTAATAAGGCCATTTGAGCTGATCCATTATTCTGCAGCTTAGAATTATCTGTTCTTCCTGAGCTCCTCTCAACTCATTAAAAAAGGGCAGAGTTCTTCCTTATCCAAAAAAAGCAGTCTTGATAAAAGATTCCTAAAGAACCAACTGCCGAAACAAGTGGAGGTCACATTAGAGCAGCTGTTTCTGTCAGCCTGCCGGCTCTGGAAATGTATTAGTGTCCCTATGAGAATGGTCCATTTTGAAATGTCAAATAATAATTGGCATGTCACAGAAAATTCCCTGTAAATTACTTTGTGCCTCACAGTTTCTATGCTTTCTCTGATTTCTATAGTTACTTTACCAGTGAGTTACATTGTTATTAGCTAAAAGCAGGCACTACAGCCTGTACTGCGTGTTTGTGGCTGATGTAAGTGAATAATTGCAAAGTAAACTTTAAACAAAAGCTGCTAGATTAATAAATGCAAGAATTATTTGCAATCTGATGCAATTTTCCCACATAATTACATTGCTTTCGTGGCAGTAACAAGGAAAAAGGCAGACACAAGTTCTCTTAAAAATTCATATAAACAACACAATTCATATTGTGTAACAATAATCATTATCTGTCTCTCCAGTATGCTCCTCATCCCATGCATGGACTCCAACTTCACTATCTTGGATGCAGCTGCCCACAGTAGTCCCTGTCATGAGTGCCTGAGTGAGCCACAGTATAGCAACCCATGACGTAATTGCTGCAGGTTCCAGTTATAGCAACCCTCCAACTTGCAGCAGATGTCACCAGATGTAGTCCAGAAAGGTAGAGTCGGAGTCTGTCCTGCCACAGGTGCAGAGTCTTGAGGCAGCTGAATGACCACTACAAGAGCAACTCACCTGACCATATGGACACATTGAAGAAAAAGGCTCGGAGTTGACAATAGTAAATCAATTGTGTCATAGTCTTGGACTGATATAAAAAATAAATAAATTGCAATATATACCTGGGCAACTGTCATTATTTAGAGGCTGCTTGCCCAAGTAAAGTCTATGTGTAGCAAACACTACCAATTGTATCCTTATTCTGAGTAACAAAGGGAAAGGGAACACTTTCCTGTAAATCTCGTTTCTTTAAAGAGGACCTATTGAGCTCATTTCCAGTTTTATATTTGTTCATGATTCATACTTTAAAACAATCCTTGTCTATCTTCCATTGAGCCTTGGTGCAGCCCTTCAGTTCATGCAATGTCTGATAAAGTGTTTTAGATCCATGTTTACTATGAAGATTCACCATTGTAACAGCATATACTGAATATGACAGAAAATGAGGAATGGCACAATTGGCCCACTTTAACAAAAAGATTTTAAAAAGGAAGTTTCTTCTACTGTACCTCATCAGCTATTTGGTCTGCACGTGTCTGCAGGTCAGCCAGCTCATTGCGCATGTCTGCTTCATCTGCCATGATGACTGTTGAACTTTGACCTCAAACAAGAACTGGAAGAGACAAAGAGAGGGAAAGGGTAAGAGGCAGGTTATTGCACCAACAGTACTACAAAATCTGTTTGATGAAAGATGCTTTTCCACCATATGAGCTGAAGCGTGGGAAAGAAGCAGATTTCAGAATATAAGCTACAACAACATCAACAATGATGCTGCCATTAGCCATTAGAGTTTTTTGCTTCAGGATTCAGTCCAAGCTTTGGCGACCCATGACTTTGAAGGATTATCAGATGCCAACACGCAGCTGTCTAAAATGGTCTGACATAGGATTTAAAGTCTAAATAAATGTATGATTGAAAACTAACCAGGAGAAATACAAGACACACATTGCAAGGTATTTACAGGGGTCATTTCAATCTGCTGTTATGCTTGCATGGGCACAGTCAAATGAATGAAAGGGTTGCATTCTTTTATTTCTTTTTCTCATGCAGAGTTAAAGATGAGCGTAATTATGTCTACTGCCAAAATCCTCATTTTTCAGTCAAATATCGTACTCAGTTTCTCTCAGCTAGCACATCAGATATCCAATAGCCTTAGAAAATAAATAATAATTTTCTTTTAAAATTATTTAAACGCAAATCATTTTGAAACACAGGTCACTGGGGAGTGGACTGAAGTATCTGTTTTTATACGCATCTATAGTATAGCTGTCTCTAGAGTCCCCCGTAGGGGGAGCAGCTGAAGGTACCTTTATAGCAAAGCTATTTCTCTGTCCCACCACCATGTAATTTAAACTACACAAAAGCTGGGATATTTTTCAAACTGCAATAAATACAAGGAAATGCCTCAAACTTGGCCAGTATGCTTCTGCCTTAAATCTGATCCTGTGGGACATTGGCCTTTGATATCAGACCTTCTGCCCATCATACATATAAACCACACAAAGTCTGGTAAAGATCAAGCAAAAAAGTCAGCTACTGAAGTGGTAACAAGATTTGCAATGAATGCATAGACATACAGACAGACAGACAAACCAAACACATAATGCCTCAGTTTCAGAGGCATAAAAACCTGTGATATACTTAATACTGTGATATACTTTAATTAACGGTGAATACTTATTTAACTGAAAAAAGTACAAAGAAACTTTTCCTGTAGTTTTACCAACCAACTTCATTGTATTTTGTAAATAGACGAAAATTTAGAATTTGATGACTGCAACACACTCACCAATGTTGGGACAGTTAAAATAAAACTGAAAAGTTCAAAGAATATTCAAGCAACACTGGTTTGCAAGACTCCATATTAAGCAGACTAGTAAGGAGAACATGAGGTATCATGACTGGTATAAAAGTAGTATTCATCAAAGGCTCAGTCTCTGCAAGCAAAGATGGGTCATGGTTCACCCCTTTGTGCCAAAATTCATGAGAGAATTATTAGTGAGTTCAAAATGAACAGTTCTCACTGCAAAAAGAGCATATACAGTGAATTATATTGTGAAAAGATTCGGAAAATTTGGAGACATCTCAGTGTATAAAGGGCAAGGTCGGAACCCACTGATGAAAGCGTGTGATCTTTGAGTCCTTTGAGAGAATGTCATGCTTCTCTGACAAATAGAACCACCTGGGTTCAGGAGTACTTCTGAAAACCACTGTCACTTAAGACAGTCCTTTGCTGCATCTAGAAACACAGCTTGAAACTGCATTACGCGAGTAGGAAGCCATACATCGACTTTATGCACAAACACTGTTGAGTTCTCTGAGCCCAAGCTTATATCAGATGCATTGAAATACTGTGGAACTGTGTGCTGTGGCCAAATGAGTCCACATTTCAACTCATTTTTGACAAAAAGGATTTTACAGGCATATGCTGCCACCAAGGCACTGCCGCTTCCAGGGATTTCCATGTTTACTTCAGCAGGATAATACCAGACCACATTCTGCAGGGACTACAACAATGTGGCTTCATAGACACAGAGTGCGTGTTTGACATTCCTGCTGCCAGCTCAGCTCAATCTCCTATTGAAAATGTATGGCCCATCATGAAGAAGAGAATCAGACAATGGGCCACAGACTACTGAGCAGCTGAAGTGTTATATCAAGCAAGAATGGACAAAAATTTTCAATTGCAAAATTACAGCAATTAGTTTACTTAGTTACAGAATTATTTAAAAAGTGTTATTAAAAAGGTGATGTAACAAAATGTAAATGTGTCAGTCCCAACTTTTATTGAATGTGTTGCAGCCATCCAATTCTAAATCTCTATATACAGTATTTACAAAATACAATCGTGTAGGTCAGTAAAACTATTGAAAATATATTGAAATAACATGTAACAGATTTTTGTTTTTATTGAAAGTTTTCTGGTAATAGGGTTTGTATTTATATATAATGAGTGTACAGTAAGGATTGGATTATTACCAAAAAAGAAGTGTTTGGATGTTGGTTATGTAGCCATGTCGAAAATCCTAAGTTTCGAAAGTGCATCAAGTTCCAAGAGTGAATTGCTGGCCAGGTGACTGAGTATTATTTAAGTGCTGAGACAGCAGTGCAAAAGACTCTTCTGGAAACATTCAAAGTTTTGAACTTCACAAAAAATAGGCTACGAACACTTGTTTGGAAGAAGAAGAAGATAAGAAGTAAAAACAAGAGCAAAAAGTTTAAACCCTACATTCTTTCTTGAGACAGTTGACCAGGCAGGCATGAAGTAGGTGTGATGGAAGTCAAAAGCGTAAAGTGTGGGAAGCCAGAAGCCACAGTAAGGTATGGGAGGTGGATCTGTTTAGCTAGCTGTGTATTCAAAAAGCAGTTCTGGAGAAGCATATTGGCAACTTAAAAGCCACACAGCTCTGGTCTTTCTTTCAGTTGATCCAGTTCACATTACAGTACAGATACCTCATTTACATCTGGTGATAACGTGTAATGTATCCCCAGATAACTTGTCTGAATTATGGAACACATTTTTCAAGCTTTAGAAATAAAAAAAAAAAAATGCTGCCAAATTACATGTGGATGTGGTCAGGTTTGCACTGTTTGGATCTCAGCCACACAGACTGACCTCACTCTGAAAAAAACTCATCAGTCTCACAAGCTTGAAGGTCATCTAATTCTGATTCTGTCTACAAACTAAAGCAAGCCAGACAGAGGCACAGGTGTTAACAGTAATCTCTTATCTCTGCAATGACAAAACATAGCCAGCAGCACTGCCTCTCTTGTGTTGGGATGCACTGACATCAGATCAAATTGTGTGCACAATCAAGATGACAAAAAAATATTGTATTTCCAGAGACGCATGGATTGAATGTCAGTGTCCACACACAAATCATGTGTTCCAGGTGTAAACAAAAGAAAGGACCACAATCTCTGATGCACACTGATAGCAACTTTATCAATGTTTTCTTTAAAAAGTAAGTACTTTCTTTTCCACAGTTGATTTTCTAAATTCTGAAGTTAAAACGTGACAAAATAAACATTTCATATTTGCTTTATAGTCCTGTTTTGGGGACAGAAACAGCAATTCAGCACATATAAAGTGCTATAAGATTCTGGAAAAGCTTGAATGAAAAAATGCCAGACCAGAGTTAAAGGGCAAACTTCTTACCAGTTTTCATAGGTACAAACTGATGTTTTCAAGGAATAAAAGTTTGATAAAGCTGCTGTCAGCGTGTATCCGAGACTGTGCAGAATCAGATTTACATGTATGTACATGAATACTGTGCTTGACTTGGTCACGGAAACAATGCTTGGACAGATGTCCTGAGCTCAAACTACCACCCTGTTAACCCTGAACTTCTTCCTCTGGGATCAGTAACAATTTAAGATGAATAAGGAAGGAACACTATCATTCTAGTTAGAAGAAAAAGCATCAGGACAGAGACAGGGGTCTATTTTTGCTCCTCTGATGCACTGCCAGACAGTTTTTCATACAGCCACACACAGTAGCGCTGGAGGTATGATCCATGAAAAATATATGTGGCTGTTAGTCTGCAGTCTGACAGAGTAAGATCCTGCTGCTGCTCCTGCTGCTGCTGGTCGAGAAGAAGCTGATAAGGGCTGAGGAGACGAAGGAAACAAGCTTGGACTCTTTTTTCCTTCATTCAGTTATGCCTTTAATGAGGCAAATAATCAGATCTGGTCCAATCAAATCTTATTTATAAGTCTAATGCATTTTTTTCTATTGCACAAATCTTGTTGTAGAGTATTTGTTCTGATGGGGCTTGTCACTGATATAAATTTAACCACCCAGAAGCTTTCAGCTCAGAGATCATTAAAGTTTTATGTAATCTAAGCTTCTGCAATGTACATTGTAGCAAAGGGACCAAGGGATCACTGGCTTCTGCAGTCAATTAGCTTCTTGAGCTATAAAACTATATTTTTTTTACATTCACTGTCATTTTTTAAAAATTGCCATCATCTGATCTTCAATGGCTGAATGTAAACCTCTTAACTTGCTGATAAATTTGCACAACCAGTTTTTGATACCTAAAACATAAGTTTTCTGCTGCATCAATCAGAGCCTATCACATGATCTCTAAGATGAACAGACACAAGGTCAGTAGTGCCACAGCTGGATGTTTGATAAAATATCTCCTTGTTCTGCTCCGCTTTCTGTCTGTCTGTCTGTCTGTCCACCTCTGGCTCCATCCCCATGGAGCCGTCACAGCAGTTAATAATTAAACATGTGCCAGGAAAAGACATTGGGGGGGGGGGAAGGAAAAAACGACCTCTTTTCCTCTTTCATGCAATGTGTGTGTGTGTGTGTGTGTGCGTGTGCATGTCTGTGTGTGACCGTGTGTGCTTGCTTTGTCTGCTCTGCCTTTTGCACAGTTTTACTTTAAAATATTTATGTTGACATTTTGCATTTTAGCCGTTTGGCTGATACCATAATACAGAGCTGCTAACAATGACTGCAACAGCAGATGAGTGTGAGTTCATAGATCAGCAGCATTATTGGTGAACCAAAGACTAACAAAGGTTTAGGTTATGAAAGAGAAGAACTGGGAAAAACGAACATATGAACTGAGCAGAAATCCCCAACACTTTGGTCTTGGTCTCATCAGACCAGAGAATCTTATTTCTCATAGTCTGGGAGTCCTTCATGTGTTTTTGGCAAACTCTATGCAGGCTTTCATGTGTCTTGCACTGAGGAGAGGCTTCCGTCAGGCCACTCTGCCATAAAGCCCCGACTGGTGGAGGGCTGCAGTGATAGTTGACTTTGTGGAACTTTCTCCCATCTCCCTACTGCATCTCTGGAGCTCAGCCACAGTGATCTTTGGGCTCTTCTCCCACCATTGCTCAGTTTGGCTGGACGGCCAGGTCTAGGAAGAGGTCTGGTTGTCCCAAACTTCTTCCATTTGAGGATTATGGAGGCCACTGTGCTCTTAGGAACCTTGAGTGCTGCAGAAATTCTTTTGCAACCTTGGCCAGATCTGTGCCTTGCCACAATTCTGTCTCTGAGCTCCTTGGGCAGTTCCTTCCACCTCATGATTCTCATTTGCTCTGACATGCACTGAGAGCTGTAAGGTCTTATATAGACAGGTGTGTGCGTTTCCTAATCAAGACCAATCAGTTTAATTAAACACAGCTGGACTCCAATGAAGGA
>VUQH01033947.1:0-10154 GCA_015106775.1 Etroplus canarensis | reverse complement strand
ACTTTAAAACTTTGCTTCTTGTTTTTAAAGCTCTTAACGGCCTTGCCCCTTCTTATTTGTCAGACCTTCTCTCTGTCCGGCATACTAACAGGGTGTTAAGGTCCACAAACCAGCTCCTGCTTGAAGTC
This sequence comes from Etroplus canarensis, assembly GCA_015106775.1. NCBI lineage: Eukaryota > Metazoa > Chordata > Actinopteri > Cichliformes > Cichlidae > Etroplus > Etroplus canarensis. Next base: position 10,026 of record VUQH01033947.1, on the reverse strand, counting down.
CCTAGAACTAGGTATAAACATTGGGGTGATCGGGCCTTCTCTGTCGCGGGGCCTAGACTATGGAACAAATTGCCCCCTGATATGCGCATCATCACTGATTTTGGCCTTTTTAAAGCTTGGCTTAAAACTTATTTATTCAGACTGGCTTTTAATATGTAGTAATACCATGACACTATAATATGATTTTATTTCCTTCGTATATGTCCTATCATTGCTGTTATTTTTATTATTAGTACTTTCTTTTCAATTTTCTTGTCCTTTTACTGTCTGATTTTATTGGAAAGCACTTTGGTCACCTTTGAGTGTTGTAAAGGGCTATATAAATAAAGGTTGATTGATTGATTGATAATCCCACATACACATGCTGTGTTTTTCTGTCATGAAGGCATATTTGTAAATAAGGTTTTATTGACATTTTTTTTTTTTGTTTAATGCCATTTTATTCTTAAAAACTTGATTTTATATGATTTAATAATAACAACAAATTGTGTCTAAATTTGCACATTTAAAAAATGAAGACAACTTTGGTTCTTGTATTGATAGGTCTGTTGTTACACTCGCCACTGAAAACAAATGTGAAAGGATGCCAGCGTGTAGCTTCTTTGTTTTTTTGTTGGGCTGCACAGTGGTGCGAAGGCTGGCAATGTCACCTCACAGAAAGAAGGTCTGTGTTTGAATCCAGCGGCTGGCCAGCTTAGGCCCTTCTCCCCATGCTTGTGTATGTTCTCTCCAGGTGCTCCGGCTTCCTCATGCAGTCCAAAGACATGCAAAGTAGGCGATTCTAAACTGACTGCAGGTGTGAATGTGAGCATGAATGGTTGTCCATCTGTCTGTGTTGGCTCTGTGACTGACTGGTGACCTGTTCAGGGTATACCCCACTATTCACCTCATGACAGCAGGGATAAGCCCCAGCCCCCCTGTGACCCTGAACTGGATGAAGGATGGATGGATGGATGTTTATTTGGTTTTTCTAGATTTTACCTCCCTAAACTTAAATTAAAGTTTTAATAACTGATATCAGTATAGACACAATTCAAATAGTATTTGAAAGTCAGAGTCTCTAAACCAACTAAGCCATTTTAAGTTTTTTCAGTCAAAAATAAGATAAAATAAAACAAAACATTCCATCTGGTAGACCACAGTTTTGGGACTCAATGTGAATTCAAATGTTTTGATAATGGCTGCCCAGGAGCTTGAAGAAACATGGCTAAAATGCATACTGTAAATGGCACTGGCTCTGTGTGAGGCCTGAAGAGATTGAGTGACCTTCAGCTGGTGTTGAAATAAGAAGTCACTTCACCTGTTTTCTTTGCATTACTGAACAACTTAATTCTCTAGACTCTAAATGGTAAAAGACCCTCTTCCGGGCGTTTTAACAGAGTTATGATTTAATGTTTCAATGATGTTGTTGCACTCATGCATGTTCCTTTACTCTCTGTACAGCTGTAAAAATAAGTATTTGCCCTCACTGAGGGAATGTTCATTTCAAACGATATTCATTCTCCTTTGGAAACAGAAGTGAGATCGATCTCACATCTGGAGAGATGTGACAGTGATATTTTAAGTTAAAAGAAGGACTACACACATTTATTGTTTAGAACTGTCTTTATTGAATTTAGCTGTTTTGGAATTAGTTTAGTGACAGTTTGTGAAAGGTAAAGAAGCAGAGGGGAACTGGCCTTCTTACCTGTGTGAGAAAGAAACCTTAGTCACAACTGTTAACAACTTATAATTATTTCGAAATGTATTTTTTGTGTTATATTGTTTAGTGAACTTAGGTGTTCAGTTTATATAACTGTTGTCAGTACTCACTTTTTCTTGTTGTCTTTTCAGCAGAACCTGGGAAAAAGACCAAATGAAGCTCAGCTGCCTGCTTAAGCAGAAAATATTTGTGATACCTATAATTATTTAAATTATATATGTTACCGAATTATTTCTATTAATTAAATTATATGTGTAAATATTTATGATTTTTGTTTAGTGTTGGTTTATGTAGATATTTAGTTTTTTATTTGGTTTTACCACCTCCAAAATAGGTTGTTCCAGGTACTTACATGAGCTAGAGAGGGTATAAAACGAAGCTAGCAGCATTTCGATGGGTTGGTTACTAATGTGTTGGTGTGTAAAAAGTCTACTCTTTAGTAAGGGGGGGGTAAGTCAGGTCTAACTTGGCTACTAGAAAAGTGTGCCTAATGAAGTGGCAGGTGAGTGTACGTACTCATAAAAATTCCAATGAAAACTCCAGTAACACTATAGAGATAAGCTGCTTAAAACTGTTCACATTATATAAACTGTTAAGGACAGTATGGACACTAGAGACTGCTTAGATGCAAAAATGCCAAAAGAGCCATCGAATGAAAAAAGAAAAAATAACATGCTTTTGAAATGATGATTTGTTTGTTTGTTCATTTTAAACTTGTTTTACACTTACAGTATGTGTGGATGAATGCTTAATTTTTAGCTAAAACTTCTACAATAAAACATTTTTCTGATTTATATTGTATAGTAGAGAACTGGAAAGACACATGTCTGTCTGACTACAGCACCTCAGTTACTAAAGAGGACATCTGTCTTTAAAAGCACCTGTCAATTTCATCACCCACATGTGCCTAGTTCAGGATAATTAATTTGCTTTTCAACATAATACAAAATTTAACAAAAAAAAACATATACTGTGCTGCTGATGGAAAAAATAAATATCGTCTTACATGTGGAGGTTTGGAAACACAGCTGCCTTTACCACAGCACCTCAGCTGTCAGAACATAATCCAGTTATCCATTTGGTAAATCCATGATAAACACATGCCTTGCCCATAATAACACTTTCTCTAAATGCTTGTGCGTGTCCCAGAGCCCGACCCTTTGCTCTCTCTAAGTGGACCATAATTCTCATGTTAAAGTCATCTGCTGTGGTTTACAACCTCCAGGGGCCCAGAAGATGCAATGCTTTTCTCTACCGCTGTCTACACCAATCAGAGCTGCTCTGTAACACTTATCAGTTGTGTGGATTTGTGACAAGAAGAGAGGAGTGACAAAGTGAGAGAAAAAAAAGCAAGTCAGGCAGAAAAATAAACAGCAGAGAAGACAGAGGCGAGAAAGAAGCAAGGGAATAGAAACAGTGAATGTTTATTAAACTTTCATTTAGTTATAATTAAACTCAAATGCCACCAAGAGGAATTAGCCGGAAGGTTAGTATGTGCCGGGGGTAATGAAACTGAAATCAGATGTGGTTTCTGGCACAGCTTTAAGCTCAGAAAGAATACTGTTTTTAGGGGGACACATGGATTGAGCTACAGACAGGTGTTCCCTTTCCCTAACATGAGCACACAGATCAATGTGTCAGACTTGTTAGACTGATCCCTGTACAGGACGAAGAGCTGATTGAGAGATGATATGCTGGGGAACAGAAAATAAAGATATTGAAAGAGAAAGTGAGAAAACGGCTCTGAGAAAATGAGAGAAAAGCTGTGTAAAAACAGAGACAAACAGTTTAGTGCAGGAGGTGGTGAGCTGAGGAGATGGTTTGTTTAAATTGCTTATAAATCTCTTTCATGAGAATGAACTGAAGTACATCTCAGAGCTGGGTCCAGAGCAGATGTAAACCAGATTTTCAAATCAACATCAAGACCAAAGCAATCAAGCCTACTTCAAGAACAACACAGACAGTCTAGGCTCACACTCGCAATATTGTTGTAACTTAGAATGCAGGATTTTACTAATAGATCAATACAGATATAGATTTTTATGGTAAGCATCTGGTGGTTTTCTCAACTCAAAAGAATATATTAAACTTTCAATATTACATCTATGGCAGATTGAGCAGAGCCAACATTCATAAATGCCGTTAGGTGACTACAGATAAAAAAACAGGGCAAGAGTCTGACTTTTAGCAAATACATTAATTTGCTTTCACTTTGAGAGTTAGATGAGAAGACTGGTAGCATCGTCTGCCCTAAGGGCCTTAAGCATCTTAACTTGTGGATAAAGAAAACTGTGATAAACTGTTAAAAAACTTTATTCTTTCTTGTGAACAATATTTAGGTTGTTTAATCTGTAACAAGGCCTACATGCAATATGGTTTTATAACTACGCACCACCAGCTGTATTTTCTCTTTCATAAAGGAGTTAAAGAACCTGATCCTGCTTTCATGGAAAACAACTTAAAATGTGGTCTTTTATAAACTCAAAATATTCCCCGTGAATTCACACAATGTTCCTGGAGGACAAAAGCTTCACCTCTCTGCATGAATACAGCCAAGCACAATTTTTCCAACTTGGTGAATGAAAGACTAGAAGGAGAAATACTTCATGTGAGAGACTTTTGGGTTTTTACCCCTTTTAGAGATTTTCACTAAGATGCTCTTCGCCTTGTTACTGCCTGGTTCCAAAGGTATAAGGGAGTGGATGTCTTAAAATGCTACAGCAGATGTGTTACAGAGCTCATTTCTTTAACAGAATCCACACTTTGTGGACTTTTACTGCAGAGTAAAGCGCACCGTTAATCTTTCATGTTTACCTTTTATGGGAAAGCAGTCACAAAAATGACATCTGTTCATCGAAGGCAAATTTGTTCAAGTGTTACTCCAAAGCCAAGTCATGTTGTGCAGATGGATGGATCATAACGGAGTAACTGATTCTAATTTGAAATTGAGAGTTGTAAAACAGCTAGGCTGGCAATACAGAAACAAGGGATGGCAACCTTTTATAAATACCTTTAAAGAATGAACAGAGGTAGCCTTCTCTGGCCTTTGGACTTTGCTGAAGCTCAAGACGTTCTTAATTACATTCACAAAAAGCCTGAACATCACCAAAGGCTCATTCACAGTCTGGTGCTCAAGGGTTGACCATAGACCCAGGCAAATGAAAACTCTCCTTCTTTGCAGTTTTTTCTACTTTAGTGGCAGTGTCTCAGCCTTTGTGGGTTGCCCACTGGAACGACATGGGTTTTGAAAGATGGCTGTCTGTTTGTGTGAAGTGAAAATGTGAAATGAAAAGGAGGGCAAGAGAGGACTCCTGTTTACAATTTGCCTGGAGACTTCGCAAAACTAACATCCTATAGTGTGGTTTCTATAGAAGCCAGAGTTTTTGTCTCTGGAAGTCATAAGGTCAATCTGATTCTGAACTTGGGCTCGAGTTGGTTGTTCTGAATGTGGTGAAGTGGCCGTTGCTGATTCTGCATGGGTGTGTGTGTGTGTGTGTGTGTGTGTGTGTGTGTGTGCTGTGTGCTATGGAAAATTAAACTCAAATATTTAACAAATAATGAAATGAAAATTTTGTGGTGTTTTATTGGAGAAAATGACATGTGGAATGTAAGGAGTTTGAGTGTCATTTATGAAAGAAAAAAATTGTGAAGTTTGTTTAATTTGCTGGAATCATCAGAATCGGTGGAGTAAATATGTAGGAATTTTGTAGACACTTGGTTCAGTTCAGCACTAAAGCAACTAAATACTGTACTTTTCAAGTTTTTAATATTTATGAACGTTACTACTGCTGTGTTGACAAAATTGGGCCACGTACACATTATACACACAGGAGCTTGTGACATCTCATTTTAAATCCATAGGCATTAATATGGATTTGGTTCTCCTTTTGCTACTATAACAGCTTCCACTCTTCTGGGAAGGTGATGATGTGGTTGAGATCAGAGTTCTATGTGGGCCAGTCAAGTCCTTTCACACCAAACTCATCCAGCCATGTCTTTACGGACCTTGTTTTGTGTACTGGGGCACAAGCATACTGGAATGGGAATGAGCCTTCCCCAAACTATTCTCACGAGTGTGGAAGTGCAGAATTGTCCAAAATGTGTTGGTGGGATTAAGATTTATCTTTAATGGAACTGTGGGGGGCCAGACCAACCCCCCCCCCAAAAAAAATAAACCCCATAGCATTATCCCTCCTCCATCAAACTTTACAGATGGCATGATGCAGTCAGGCTGGTGATGTTGTCCTGGCATTTACCAAACCCAGATTCATTCGTCAGACTGCCAAAAAGGGAATCATGATCACTCCAAATTCCAGTTGCAGTATGCTTTACACCACTTCATCTGATGATTGGTATGGGGCTTGATGATGTATGGCTTGCATGCAGCTGCTCAGCAATGGAAACCCATACCATGAAGCTCCATGAAGCTTCTGGGGGGGGGGCAATGGCTCAGTGCATCAGAGGACTTGTTTGGGGCCCCACTCTGGATATGTTTGGCAGTGGTCCAGAGGCCAGAGAGATGCTAGCTCATCCCCCTAGCATTGCTGAGGTGCCCTTGAGCAAGGCACTGAAACCCCCCTCACAGTGCTCATTGGTGCCTTATTCACATGCTGCATGTTTAGGGTGCGTGTGTGTATATTCGATCTGTAGGAACGCTGGTGATTTGATTTGAATTTCCCCATCTGCGGATGAATAAAGTGGTTTGTTTGTTTCTTTCACAAGTGTTTGTAAAGATAGACTGCAAGGCTAGGTGCTTGATTTTATACACATGTGGCAACGCGACTAAATGAAACACCTAAATTCAATGATTAAGAGGTGTGACCAAATATTTTTGTCCATATGGTGTGTATGTACTGATAATTTCCCCTTCCAAAATAACTTCTAATTTGCACTGCTGTGTAATGCAATTTATCTAAGAAGTTTGCATTCCAGTTTTTGGTGAAAAATTTAGTTCTAGTTGGTGCTATGTGACAGAATTAATAATAGCAATTTGACCAATGATGTCATGGTCCATTTCCCATTTAGCTAATTTCATAAAATCCGAACAGTCTGGACCAACTCTTTCCTTGTTTTAAATTAAGTCTGCTTCTTTTTCCCCTTATCCCAGAGCTTCACCTTCTACTTTTTACTTCCTTTCTTAGACATTACTTTTGTCAAAATCCAACTGGACATATTTAATATTTTCCTCCCTAAAATTTCCATCACTTTCGCCGGAAGGATATTAACAGTTTTTCTTGGCAGTTGTGTTCACTTATGATGAAACAACACTGTCAGCGAAGCAGTAATAGTGGATATCAGAGACCAGGGGACTAACGATGTTGGGATTTCAGCTCCTGGCAAGATGAGTTTTGTCAAGGTGTAAAAAAGGAGCATGTAAAAGACTAAATAAACATTGAACCACCATACCCCTTAATCCTTCGACATGGAGACATGACAAGACCTCCGGTGCACTGAGTCTAATTTCAAAAACAGCGATGGAAAAATTGAGATGTGAAGATTAGTTGCTTTGGGATTTTCCTCCAGGTTGGAGCATACTAACATGGGCATCTATTCTGTGTTTAAATGTGAGCTGTATGCCTTTCACCACAGTTATTTTGAAAGCTCATTTCTAAAACAATGGTATATTTTTTCAGACAAAAAATTCCTTACTACTACAATCAGCCTTATGATATTAGTCGTTTACAAGAGTTTAAACAGAAGTAGTGTATATTGATACATTTCATCACGTTTATATTACTTATGTGCATCATCAACTGAGATATATTGCTAACAAATCTATTTTGCTCAAAAGTGACAAAATTGTGTACATCTCCACTTGTCTACCTTTGTTCCTGCATGAACTGAGGTTATGATGATTTATTATAATGCTCAGTGATTATAAAATGAAAAGGTCTTAATTGTTTATTTGGGATTTCTGAATTTTGGACCAGTAATTAAATCCAGACCACTATAGTCCAAAGAACTTTATTATTTTCATCTGCAGTAATTTATATTTGTAGTATGACTCTGTTCTTGTGGAGCACCAGACAGCACCCTTCCACATACATGAAAAGCCCGACCCAGAAAGGATGAGCTGGGGTTGAAGAGGGTTGTAAAGCATCTTACAGAGGCAGACCAACAGTAGGCATGCCTGGTAGGTTAAATAGTGCTGCCTGTATGACTTTTGTCAATCAGATACCTAAAAGATTATCAGATAAGCCATCAACAGATGTGGGCTGGCATTCAGATTGTGGCTGAGTTTGACTGTGTCATCTGCCTGAACTAAAGCTATGCTTGATTATGTTGCGTTATTTCATTACATATGTAATGTGATTACATTTATGCATTACCTCCCACACTGGTAACAGTTGACATCTTTTTTATTGCGTATATTAATTATCTCTCTTTCAGCAGTGCTTGAAATAATATAAATCTGTTGATGTTTTAAATGATCCTTAAACTAACTTGGAGCAGTTAGAGAAGCAACTGAGTGTTTTTAGTTAAAGCTAATCAGAGACAAATGATTTTGGCACTGCAAGTAGAGTAAATAAATCATTTTGGACATATGAAAATCCACAGTGGCCTTACATTTCTCTCACAGTATACTGAATCCGTCTGCAGTGCAGCTGGTGCATAAATGTAATAATCCCAAAGCACCATTTGAATGCTAATCACTGAAAGCCTCTGCTGATTAAAGCAAACATTAGAGAAAGTGAGAAATCTACTATATGCTGTAGAAATCACCACATTTGTCTTGAAATGTATCAGTAAGCAAGGCTAAATTAAACAGACATCCAGCCGCATAATGGTGCATTGACATTTCCCTTTTGTTTTTTGTGTTTGCAATCCATTTTAATGAAAGTTTAGATTTTTCACAAGCCAGGTGGTTAATGTAAAACCCTTATTCAGTTTTTAAATTAATTATCTTGAATTATCTTGGATTAATGCCCTTGCAATTTATAAGAAAAAAAAGAAAAAAAAATGGATAGCTTGATCAGATATCTCAAAGGGGAAAATGAGCAGGGCTTGTTAAACCCTCATGATGTTTAGGTGAATGAGGAAGTGGCAGGAGAGATTGGTGCTAAGTGATTTGACCCCATGGTTAGGGCCATAAACAGGGTTCTGTTTGGTATTTATTAAAGGATTATAAAGAGCTCTAAAGGGTTATAAAGGACAGGTCTGGAGAAGATTAACCAACACTGATGCTCAAATCAACACTGTTACACATTCCACTTCACTAATTTACAAACCTGAAAGCAGTAGTGAGCAGTTGCTTTTACAAGAAGGCAAAAACAGATGATGGTGAAATGATGAGAAAATAAAGTGGTGTATTTAGCAAAACAAAACAGATTACTGGACCTAGACCTGTCGAACTTGCCTGTATTATTGAATCCAACATGGAGGGAGTTCGTACTCCCCTCTTCGTGATCTCAATTATCTCTGTGAAAGCTTTTATTGCTAACATGATACAGAAATCATTAGAAGTTTCTTCACTCTACACTCTACACTCTAACTCAGACACACGCACACACATACACACTTCCAACCCGCAACTAATTTGCATTGTATTTTTGACATCAAGTCACGGGCCGGAAGTAGGGGACGTGCAGTATTTTGAGACCCCTGCTCTAACTCCTCTACATCACACATGCTGGCCAAAGTGATTGGGAAGAGCTTTAGCCGCTGAGACACTAAATCGCTGAGTAATTTGCTTGTTTACTTGCTAATGCCATTTCCACGCATATTTGTGCATATGTATAATAACTCACAGATCACATGATCGCAGACAGTGGAAGCCAGGGGCAGACTGACATGACACTGGTCTCCCATCAGTCCACCATCAGTGACTTCAGGTTTATCTACAATGTATATGCAAAAACCAGACAAAGCTGTTCACCTCTCAGCCTCCCCAGCTCCAGCCTTTGTTTATGGGACACAGACTCACTTGTGAAAATGATTGAAACTAACAAGATCCGTCCAGGACCACATACCTCCACCAAGGCTGACCCTTTAAAAAAATTCCTGGATCCAGATTCGGATCCAAATTAGCTTCAAAATCTAATCACTATTACCATGGGAAAAGACCTACCTCCTATAAAATTTTCATGCAAATCCATCTGTATCATCTTTATTTTCATGACTATTTATATTGTAGATTCTCACTGAAGCCATCAAAACTATGAATGAACACATATGGAATTATGTAGTGAAGAAAAAAGTGTGAAATAACACAAAACATGTTTTATATTTTAGATTCTTCAAAATAGCCACCCTTTGCTTTGATTACTGCTTTTCACACTCTTGGCATTCTCTGCATGAGCTTCATGAGGTAGTCACGTGAAAAG
>VUQH01033946.1:2861-16315 GCA_015106775.1 Etroplus canarensis | reverse complement strand
TGTTCCCACAAGTTTGGAAGCATAGAATTGTCCAAAATGTCTTGCTAAGATGAAGCATTAAGATTTCCCTTCACTGGAACTAAGGGGCCCAGGACAACCCCAGAAAAACAACCCCATAGTGTTATCCCTCAACCACCAAACGTTATAGTCAGGCAGCTAACGTTCTCCCAGCATTCACCAAACCCAGACTCTATAAGACTCCCAGATAGAGAATCGTGATTTGTTACTCTACAGAACTTGTTTCCACTGTTCCCAAGTCCATTGTCAGCATGTTTTACACCAACTTTTGCTTGGCATTGTGTTTGGTAATGTAAGGCTTCCATGCAGCTGTTCAGTCATGGAAACCCATGCCGTGAAGCTCCAGATGCAGTTTCTGCGCTGATGTTAATGCCACAGGAGGTTTGGAACTCTGCAGTTCTTAAGCCAGCAGAGTGTTGGCCACTTTGACACACTGTATGCACCTCAGCAACTGGCAACCCTGCTCTGTAACCTCACATGGTCTGCCACTTGGTGGCTGTTCCTAAATGCTTCCACTTTGCAATAATCCCACTTACAGCTGATGGTGGAATATCTACGAGGGAAGAAATTTCACCAACTGATTTGCTGCAGTGGTGGCATCCTATTGCAGTACCACGCTGGAATTCAGTGAGCTTTCACAAAGAAAGGCTTCATAATTGTATACACCTGAGATACTGGGACTGAATCAAACACCTGGATTCAGTGATTAACAGCTGTGGCCCAATGCTAGCATATATTGGAGCATGAGTGTGATAGTTAGAAAGCATTTAAAGGCATAGACTAAAGCAAAGATTGACTTGTTGTAAGAAGCGCTCGTAATAGAAAGACCTTTACATGTTCCACAGCTGCTCTTTCTCACATGTGGAGTGCAGTAATAAGTAGTTGATTCAGATGCTTTGGCACTGCTGGAAGTACTCTGTGTGGTTTCAGCAAAGGAGCGTGCAGGAGTGTACTCAGCTCTTAGCGGGGTTACTCGCACATCAGTCTGGTCTGACATCTCACAGACTTTATACTAAGGAACTGGAAGGTTGAAGAGCGGCTGATGTCCGGTGGATATCCGCGTAGGTGCATGCGCCTCTGTCAGATGAAATGTGTAAAAACTGAGGGCTGCAGCATCTTTGACAGCTCAGCTCTGCAATCAGCTGTCACTTTATTAAATCGTCTCCATTCTTTAAAGAAAAGAAACTTGATTCATTCAGACTGAGCAGCTGTTATCTGTCAGTCCCATCTCCTGATTGGCTGCAGTTCTGAGGCACACTGATCACTGTTAGGAGGAGAGAGACTCAGCAGGGACATGTCACATCTGTCAGGAATGATTCCAATGTGCTGCAGGAGTGAACAGAGTCCCCGTCTTCGTTCTCCTCAGTGATGAAGGTGTGTGCGCTGCATGATGATGTGGGCAAAGGCGTACGTGCAGGCTGAGGTGGCGTGCAGAGCCTGATGTGTGCGTGCAGCTTTTAAACAGCTAATGAGCTCACTTGTGCCGTCTGTAAAATTTACAACATCAAAATCCATAAATCCGTCAGTGAGACAAGAAACTTGAGGAGAGTTTCCTGAAGCTACAACTGCACAAAAAGAACGCACACACCGAAGGACAATCAAAGTACAGGTTTAAAACAGCTCAAAACCTGCTCAAAGTGTCCATAAACTAGAAGTGTTTTTTAAAATTATTTAAAACCCATATTTACATATTTAACTGGAACGTCAAGAAAGATGAGAACTGAGAAATTTGGGGCTTTTTCTGCTTATTCTGTTGCCAGTGTTACGTACCAATGACGCTTTAACAGTTGGATCCCCTCGTAAGTGTTTCATTAGACACACCAGATCAACTGCTCTTAATGCAAATATCTAATCAGCCAATCACATGGCAGCAACTCACTGCATTTAGGCATGTAGATCTGGTCAAGACAACCTGCTGAAGTTCAAAGCGAGCATCAGAAACAGGATTAAAGGTGATTAAAGTGACCTTGATCGTGGTTGTTGTCTCAGTATTTTAGACACTGCTGATCTTAGTGGGATTTTCTCACACAGACATCTCTGTGGTTTACAGAGAATGATCTGAAAAAAGGAAAATATCCAGTGAGCAGCAGATCTCTGGGTGAAAATGACCTGTTGATGCCAGAGGTCAGAGGAGAACGTACAGACCGCTTCCAGCTGACAGGAAGGCGACAGGAACTCATGATAACCAAGCAGAGGTGGCCACAGTCCACAGATTCCTCACTCAAGCAGAAGTGCAATACTTTTATTTTAAAAGACTGGTAGAAGCTGAAGCACTGATCTGACTTCTTTACTCAAGTAAAAAAGTACAGGCTCTGAAATGCACCTAATTCTTTAAGAACATCTACCTGCTTTTTTTTGTGCAAAACCTCATGCTGTCACGGTCCCCCGCCCTCCTGCAGGACAGGTCTGAACCTGCACTTTCCCCCTGGGATTACTGAAGTATTCTGACCTGCCTTCTCTCTCTCTCTCTCTTTGATCAGCTCTCTCTGTCTCTTTCTATCAGGTGTGGGCGTGTCTGGGGTGGAGTTGTACGTGCACACCTGTCCTCCATGTATCATAACCAGCTGTACTTGAGCTCGTCAGTCCTCGCCATTCTCTGCCAGCACATTTGCTACCCCTTTGTGTGGTAAGCCCGGCCACACCTGCCTAGTTATGTTTGAGCCACGAAATTCTTATGTGTTGCCCCCCACTTGGACTCATTAAGGGAAACCTGCCTGACTCAGTCCCACTTTGGACCCTGCTTGTCTGCCACTGGAAAACCAAAGACCTCAGGAAACCTGGAGTCCTTGGTCTGTCTGTTGGAGACTCGGCTCTTCAACCCAAACCATGAACTAGTCATACCTCTGAACAGTTGCCTTTGTTTCCCATTTTATTAAAACCACTCTAACTCTTACTTCTGTCAGTCCACACATCATATCAATATAAAAATAATATTAACACAAAGGAACCGTATTTCAACTTCTATTCATTATTCTAATGAATGTACTCAGCTTGATGCTGTAAATGATGCATAGATCATGTTTATTGTCTCTTTCATTGCTACGTCTTTTATATCATTTGATTGCAATAAGCACCGAGGATGGATACACTGATCATTCCCTCCACTTAGGCTGAAGTCAGTTTGATGCTGGGAAGGCGCACAGTGACGGGAAATCATCAGTAACGCCTCTCAGAAGACCGCACCAGGTGCCACACCTGTCATCTAAAAACTGGAAACACGGGCTCACCCGCATTGGAAAAACATCACCTGGTCTGAAGAGTTTCTGCTGCCACATTCAGACGGCAGGGTCAGAATTTCATGTAAACAGCAGGAAAGCATGGATCCATCCTTCCCTTATCAGTAGGTTAGCCTGCTGGTGGTGTAATGGTGTGGGGGTGGTATTTTCTTGGCTGACCATGTCACAAAGAATTACAGCAGTTCTGAAAGCAGAACAGAATCCGCTCGAGTACTAGCAGCATGTACCTAATATAGTGGCCAGTGTAGAAGCATGTCTGTGTTTCTCACCGCCACGACCACTGTGATATCAGTGAATGACTCCAGCGCGGGAGAGGCCAGAACATCAGAGTAGAGCAGCAGCAGCTCCCTGTGAGGAGGCACGGTCAGTGTTAGATACAGATGTGAACCAGCGCTGGTCAAACACAACATCTGCCTTTGAAGAAAGGCTTCAAAGTGCTCATCAGTGCCTGAGAACCCTCAGCTCACCTGCCGTCCCTCCTAACTTTAAACTAACTTCCAGCTCAGGTGCTGCAGATGTTAAACTGGCAGACAATCATTTTAACATCGGATTTCAAAAGTGGCCTGCCCTCTCTGCCGTTCACCTGCATGTCTTCAGCTGTTTGCTCCTCAGATCCTCTTCCCCATCCTGCAGGGTCAGGGTGACACAGACCAGCTGCTCCAGGCTGGGAAGGCTGAGAAAATACAGTGACTGGTGGTGGCGGCTGCTGCTGCTGCTGCTCATCCTACATGCAGTTTACACACAGGAAATTCATCAGGGTTAGTGTGAAAAAGTCAGAAAATCACCGGCGAAGGGGAGGAGGAGGGACAGCATGGATCTGTAGAGGCGCAAGAGTTGGGCCACTTCTGCCTGCAGTGTGAACGTAGCCTAAGTAAGCCACATCATGAAGACCAAGGAGCGCTCCAAACAGGTTGTAGACAAAGATTCAATCCATCATCACAAAATGGAAAGAATATGGCACCATAACAAACATGCAGAGGGTTGGTGTGAGGGAAGAGGATGCAAGGGATAGGGTGAGATGGAGGCAGATGATCCGCTGTGGCGACCCCTAACGGGAGCAGCCGAAAGAAGAAGAAGAAGAAGAAGAAGATGGCACCATAACAAACCTGCCAAGAGATGGCCATCTACCAAAACTCACAGACCGGGCAAGGAGGGCATTCATCAGAAAGGCAACAAAGAGACCAAAGGTCACCCTGAGGGAGTTGGAAAGCTCCACAGTGGGGACTGCTGTATCTGTCCATGCTATAAGCCGTGCAGTCCACAGAGCCAAGCTTTATGGAAGAGTGGGCAGATAAAAGCCACTGCTTCCAGAAACCCTAAGCATACTGCTAAAGCAAAAGTCGAGTGGTTTAAGGGGGAAATGTGTTAACGTGTTGGAATGGCCTTGTCAAAGCCCAGACCTCAATCCAACTGAGAATCTGTTGACTTAAAGATCAGCAGAACTCCTCTGATTTGAAGTTTAGCTTTGAAGAACGGGCAAAAAATCCCAGCGGCTGGTTGTGTCAAGCTCATAGACACACACTATAAGAGACTCACAGCTGAAACTGCTGCAAGGAGGCAAAGGCACAGTACTGACACACTGTCTCTTTTCATAGTAAAGGTTGTCGATTAAAATGATGGGGATTCATTTGCGTCATGGTCTCCCTGCCTCCTTCTCTCCGGTGTGGGCTGTGTTTTAGTCTTCAGGTGTGGATCCTCGAGGCTGCACACCTGCTGGGGTTTCTTAAGCTCTGCAGTTCCCTCCAGCCTCCGCTGGAACGTAGATCCTACCTGTACAGTAAGCCAGGCCTGGTCAAGCGTTCAGGTAAGTTTATGACTAAAATCTCTGTGGACTTCCTGACTCCGCTCTCTCTGTTGTCACTCAGGACTTGAAACCACCCACCCGGACCGCCAGCCTGAGCCGCCTGACCCATGGACCGCACACCCAGGACAAACTAAAGGACAGTTTCCTACATTACCTCAGGCTCTTGGACCCAGCGCAGGCTGAAGCTCGGCCTTCCCAGCCCTCACCACCAGTTTCCCCTGACAGACTTTGTCTACTGTCAATAAACTGTCAAACTGTCCATATCTTATTGTCTGTCCACTCCTGGGTCCAAAACCAAACTACTCCGACAATTAGCGATGGTACTGATCCAAATTTCTGATCATTTTAATGAATTTAGGAGTTCTGCAAACTTCTAAATGACCTTATGTTGTTTGGATACATTACAGACTCACAGCAAATATTAAAAAAAATCATAATAATAAGAACAATAATGGTAAATTTAAGCTCTGAACTGGTCTCTCTCATCTCACTTTGTCTCCAAGCAAAAAACAAGCTAATGCTATTAGCAGCTAATGCTAAACCAGCCTCGCTAACACTTTCATTCTTGTGTTTTACGTCAATATTTCAGCCACTGATCTTATATTAATGTTTACACTAGACTGTCATAATAATTATTTACTGTAAGGAATATCACTGTTATTACATTTATCTCAAAAAGAGTCAATTTAAGCGCATAAAGTTACAAACCTGAAAACAGCAGTTTAAGCCAAAGATGAGTGAAAATCACGAGGTCTCACTCCTTTCAGATTCAGATTAGGTTGAATATTTCACTGTTTCGGTTGAAATACCTACACTGCAGTTTATATTTGTATATGTTTAAAGATATTTAGATTTAATTAGTTTAAATATGAGTATTTTGGCCCAAAAGTTGCAGAGACTGTAAGAACTATTTCATAAAAGGGCAATAAAAACTACACCACCAGTGGCAAATAGGTTGGAACACTGTGAAAAATCTACATAAAACATCCAGATGTTAAAGTGAGACATTTTACTATCTGATGAAAAATACCAGCTCAGCTTGAATTTGATGGCAGCAACACAACTCCAAAAGTTGGACAGAAGCAACAACAGCTGGAAAAGTAAGCCAAAAAGAAACAGCTGGAGGACCATCTGGCAACTAATGAAGGTAACTGGCAACAGGCCAGTGATGTGATCGGGTATAAAAAGAGCACCTCAGAGAGGCGGAGTCTGTCAGCAGTAAAGATGAGCAGAGGTTCAGCGGTGCTGGTGATGGTCAGGCCCTCAGGCAGCACTGCATTACAAACAGACATGATTCTGTCATTAAATCACTGCACGGGCTCAGAAACACGTCCACAAATCATCTGTGAACACAGCTGGCCGTGCCATCCACAAATGCGGGTTAAACTCTATCATGCAAAGAAGAAGACATATGTGGACATGATCCAGAAACGGTGCCAACTTCTCTCGACCAAAGCTCATTTAAAATGGACTGAGACAAAGTGGACAACTGTTCTGTGGTCAGATGAATGGACATTTGACATTCTTTTTGGACATCATGGACTAAAGAGGAGAGAAACCATCCAGTTTCAACGGCCTGCATCTCTGATGGTATGGGGCTGCATTAGTGCCTATGGTACTGGCAACCTGCACATCTGGAAAGGCAACATCAGTGCTGAACGTTATATACAGGTTTAGAGCAGTATGTGCTCCCCTCCAGACCACGTCTTTAGTATTTCAGCAAGACGATGCTAAACCACATATTGCAGCTATTCCAGCAGCATGGATTCACAGTAGGAGAGTCCGGGTGCTGGACTGGCCCGCCTGCAGTCCAGACCTTTCACCAACTGCGGGCACGCTACACAGTGGGAAACATGGCCCCGTCCTAACTTTTTAGAGACGTGTTGCTGTCATTAAATTCAAGATGAGCTGGTATTTTTCATCAGTAAAATATGTCACTTTCAACATTTGATGTTTTCTCTCTTCCGTTGTAAATATGAGATTTGTGTGTTTTTATTTGTCCTGTAAGCACTGTGCCAACCCTGGGGTTGTATATCAGCCTATTTTCAACACGTAACTCGTCTGTTTCCTGCTGCGGAGTGATGACCTGTGTAAATACAGGATCTACTGTAAAATCTCACTTTTCTACAAAAAATACCAAATTATGACATTATACAGTTCATACAGGCCGAGGGGCAGCTGAGAGTACGCCCGGCAGTACCCTCAACCGTGAGACGCTCAGATTAGGAAATAAAAGCTTTCGGTACGTGGCATACGTGAGGAAAAGGGCCCCGTTGCGTGAGAGCCGTTGAACTCCAGGGAACTTTGGCCTCGTCCGCAGCATCGCAGGTGACTGACAAGGAAGCAGCCAATAAGAGGCTTGCGGTGTCAGAGGCGCGGGCGAAACGACCAATGGCATTGCCGAGAGGGAGGAGAAGGGCGGTCCGCCACCGCCTCAGAGGAAATTTGACACTCCGTGAAGCAGCCAATAGCAAACACGATCCAAAAGGAAACATTTCAAAATGAAAGCATAAAAGCAGGTGATTTAAAAAAGAAACCTCCTTTTTAGTGGAACAAAATATGGAAAATAAAATGAACACACACCCCAAAACAGACACCTCTAATGAACTTTGACTGTAATAGTAACTGGGATGTACAAGACTGTGCAAGAGTCTTGTGCCACCCCTTATTTATTTGTATTTTGACTCATTTTTGTCTTTTTTTTTTAAAAAAGTGGTCTCCAGGCTTTCTGAAGGGTTTCCTCTTGTGTTCAGTCCAGTCCTTGTGCCTGACCATTCTCAGAGCCACTTCACACCCACCTATGAATCATTCAGAAAGCACCAAACGCAGGTGATCAGATGTCCCTCGTTATGTGGGACTGCACAGCATTTTTACACTTTGTCCCCCTGTCCCACAGCTTGAGAGAATGTCCCACATTTTGACAGGCTCTGCAGGACGTGTGTTTCTCTAAAATCTGGTTTTTATCCCATGCATGTGAAGAAAGCAGGGAGTTATAGTCAGACGAAGGTTAGGCTGTCAGTCAGGCGAAGTTACCAATCTCAAGCTTTGCCGACTTTGGTGAACATGTTGGAAACTCCGACACGGCAAACGAAGCGGCAGTCTGACCTGATTAACGGAATTTTTGTGTCTTATACTACAATTATTTTCACTGTCGCACAAAAGAAAAAAATATACCTTCAGCTGCTCCATTGTGTTCTCCACAAGGGGTCCCCACAGTAGATTGATCCACATTGGTTATTTGGCAAAGGCTTTATATCGGATGCCCTTCCTGACACAACCTTCCATGGTGAGAAGGGCTTGTGCCCCCAGGGACCTTTTGCTTGAAAGGTGAATAATCTCTAGCATAAAGCGACACAGCATGTGTCTGTGTCATAATTAGCTAAAAATTGTTAACATTTTAAGAAAGTGATGTAAAAATGTAGCCATCTAACTCAGCTGGTTGGGAGGTTAAGCCCCTGTCACACCTTGGTGATTTGACCAGTGTATGCCTATGTATCAAAATTTCTCGAAAATGCTGGTGTACGCAGAACTATCGATGTTACCTTGGTAACTTATATAGAACATTTCAATAAGTGTCAATACGCCATTATACGGTAGCTGTCAGTTAGAAACACGTTCAGTAAGTGCTGTGGTAGTCTGGAACACGTCAAATACGTCTGCATATGTCAATATGTGTTGGAGATAAGTTCACTATAAGTTACACATATGTTTAAAGTACATTACTCATAGGTTAGAAATAAGTTTTGGGTATGCTAGACATAATCTCAACGTATTTTGACTAATGACTAACTTACAAGAAACGTGTGTCAACGATCGCATAACTTAAACGCATATCGCATAACCTACAACTTATGGCCCACTTCTGCAGGACGTATGAGCCATACGCTGACATACGTCGGAAATTTTGTGCATGCTCAAAATTTTTCAGCGACCTCACCATACTACAATGCATAGCAGCGTGCTTCAGCATGTGCTTAACTTATGTAAACTTTCAGATAACTTATTCAACGTATGCCAGCGTGTTTGCCTAATATTTCAAATGTCCCCATGCGCTGGTTAAATCATCATGGTGTGACAGGGGCTTTACCAGAAGCCTGTCACAAAAACAAATCATTTGTTCCCATTTCTAAGTCGCATCTATGACAAAGGTAACACAGTTTGAAAGGCAGAAAATAAGGATTTTTGCACCAAACAGGTGGTTCCCAAAGAGCTATTAGCTGAAAACTTGGCTTATTTGGTCATGTGCAGTGTGTCCTAAAAAAATGTAATGAAAGAGGACAAGTCAAGGAAAAAAGAAGTGTCAAAACTATCTACAGCAGATGAACAGTATCTAAAAGTTATGTCCTTAAGAACTAGGAACAAATCCAGCAAAGATCTGAGAGATGCATGTGGACCTTCAGCTGATCCATCTACTGGTCACTGAAGCCTCATCAGAAATGGTCTCAGTGGAAGGGTGGCCGTCAAGAAGACAGTCTTAAGGAAGGGAAACAGGGCGAAGAGGCTGAGCTATGAAAATTACGCAAGAACTGGACTGAACATCAGTGGCAGCAGGTCTGATGGAGGGATGGATTTCCTTGTGACCCTGAACTGGATCAACAGAAGAAAATGGATGGGTAGATCTACTGTGGAGAGTGGTAACACAGTCACAGGGGACCACAAGCCACTGTACTCCTAGTGCTGGTCCCAAGCCCAGGATGGGCATCTGGTGCAAATATTCAAATCCGCAATGAGATTTCTATACTGGATGAGGCGAGGTGTGGGTTAACAACAGTGCCGGTGGAAACGATGTTACTGTGGAAGCGAGCAGGAAGGCATGTTAGGAACCAGAGAGAGAGAGAGCGAATGAGAGGGGTGGAGGTGAGAGCAGGGAGGGCACGAAGAAGATGCAAGGCACAGGGTGAGATGATCCACTGTGACCCCTAACAGGAGCAGCTGAAAGAAGAAGAAGAAGACGTCAGGAGGGAGGTGTCAGCATCGGGGATGTCCAACATACAGCCAGAAGAGGTCCACCAAAGGGTCCAACCAGGCCCACTGAAGGGCTTTGGAAAATCTGGACATTAAAAAAGAAAGGAGGGCAAAAAGTTTGGACCTTTTCAGTAAATTTTTATCGGTTTACAGTCTCTTACTGACAAAGCTACAAACCATACACCAAAATAAGGACGAAAGTTAGCTGATTTATAATTAATTGCATTCATTATAATAAAAGAATAGTTCCTCTTTTTTCCTACTATTTACAACAGAATTTTTTTGTTTTTTATGTAGTTAAAAGTAAAATATTTTCTGGGAATTCTCAGATATTTTCTGTTTCTGAACTCCAGCATAAAGTCCTTCATTTTTAAAGCCTCTTTGACTTCCTGCAGCAGCCATTCTTTATAACGCAGAAAAACTGATGTACTGATGAAACTTCCTTCTCTTCATAAGAATAAATGTGTAGTTCAACTCCTTCACTCTGGACTGATGGGAATCAGTCTGGAGGTGTTTAATAGGCTGGTCTGACCCACTGTAAGTGAAACTGGGTTATATGTAGACCATGATGTTCACTGAGTTTGACACGCATTGGTCTAAAGCACGGTGGAGGCTCTGTCTGGGGCTGCATTTCAGCCAGTGGTGTTGGGGATCTTGCCAAGCTTGATGGAATCATGAACACAGTACCATCTGATGGGCTTCATTTTTCAGCAGGACAATGATCCCAGACACACTGCCAGTGCAGTCTGGGTTTGTACTTGCTGGAGAAGCTGAGATCCTTTCATCCGTTTGTTGTGTGGGGGGGTGCACTCTGCTTTGTTGGAGCAGCATCAGACCCAGGGACATGAACAGACTGAATAAACTTGTTAAGAAGACCGGTTGTCCGGTGGGATGAAAAGAGGACACTTTTGAAGCAGTGGTGTAGAGGAGGACAAACGGTTGTCCATCATGGATAACCCTGACCACCCTCTGCATGTCACACAGGACAGACAGAGAAGCTCTGTCTCCCATAGACTCAGTCAGTCACAGGAGCTCTTTTCTGTCCTGAGCGATGATCCAACATCTCACCTCTCACCAGCAGGGTGCGCTCTCCCTGCTGCGGGGTTTCAGTTTACTCTCCTGGCATGAGCCAAGTCATTTTCACATCATGCCCTCCATGCTTACTGTCCCCGTATGTAGTGGTTAACACGTGTGATATACAAGCAAAAGGTCACTGGTTCGATTCCAGGCAGGGGCACAAGCCCCTCTCACCACGGAGGGTTACATCAGGAAGGGCATCCGGCATAAAACATCTGCCAAATTACCTTAGCAACTTAAAGGGGCAGCTGTGACTCAGGAGGTAGAGCGGGTCGTCTTCCAACACAAAGGTTGGTGGTTTGATCCCTGGCTTCTGCAGTCTACATGCTGAAGTGTCCTTGGGCAAGACACTGAACCCCAGATTGATCCTGATGCAACATGGGGAGGAGTTGCATCAGGAAGGGCATCTAGCATAAAACCTCTGCTGAATTACCAATGTGGATCAATCTGATCAATCTTCTGTGGTGAAGCCTTGAGGAGGATACAAGGGGGCAGCTGAAGGTACATTTTAGTAGGATTTATATGTATGTAGATTCTCGATGTGTACTGTGTATATATCATGTTGTTTTGTGTACTTACTGCTGTAATTCAAGAATTTCAGTGCTATCTATCTATCTATCTACCTATCTATCTGCCTGCCTGCCTATCTATCTATCTATCTATCTATCTATCTATCTATCTATCTGCCTGTCTGTCTGTCCTGGATGATCATCATTGAAGCAGTGTGGGATGAGTTTCCAAAATAAACCAGCTGTTTGACTGAGTGCCTTTCAGGGCTGCGGGAGGCTTTTATTTTGAAGGCGGCCGCCGGAGCTGGGCTGGAGCTCTAGGAAGGTCCTCAGCTGTTTATCTGAGCGGCTGGGAGCTGGTCGAGACTCTGTGGGGTAAATGTCGGTGTGTTAGAGACACGGTCTGTGAGATTATATAACCGCTCGTCTCTGCTCTGTGAATCCGCGTCCACAGCGATGGGCGAACAGGAGAAGAGCCCCCAGGGGGTGAGGTACTACCGGCTGTCTGAGATCGAGGAGCAGAACTCCTTCAAGTCGACGTGGATCATCATCCACCACAAGGTCTACGATGTGACCAAGTTCCTGGAGGAGGTGAGCTGGGTTTCTGAGTGTGTGTGTGTGTGTGTGTGAGACCCCCAGCCCCGAAGCAAAGCAATCCACCAAAGTTGCTTTAAAACGTGACTTATGAGGATTAACGTCACAGTTCAGACCGAGCCTCCTCTGAAGGTCAGGGGCCCCACAGAGGCTCCCTGAGGAACCTCAGCTGAATTTAAAAAACAAGGCAAAAGGTCAGGTGATCAAATCTCCTGCAATCACAGCGTGTCAGGGAATAAAACAGGCTGTGAGGTCCGAGGTGCCTGAAGTGAAGAGGCTGAGAGGATACAAACTGTGGTTTACACATTCACCTTCATAATAAAATCTAATCACTGTCCTTAGGGATGCACAGATCAGTATTGGCCTTGTTGGCTGATATTTATTTATTTGTTTGTTTTTCATGTTAATTTTGTGCTGGCCAAAATTTTCAGTTGTAAATGACATTTAAACAGTTCAAATTTTTTTTATAATTACATTTTTTTTGTTTTCCCCAGAACAAAATTGAGAAAAGAAGAGGAAAAAATGTTTTAAAAAATATATAAAATGTATATTAAAATGAAAAATATTATTTTAAACACTGATATAGTTCAGAAATTTTATTTTATATGTAAAACTTATTATTATTATTATTTCATCTTTCATCTGCAGTCCTGTGAAAGTTCCCCTCCTGCTTCCATAGGAATTAAGGAGAGGTCTTCAAATTGCTGGCCCCTCACCGCTGCCCCCTTTAACAATTCCTTCTGCATTTAGTTTTAAAGCTACATTTCCTGTACATAAGTTGGAATGCATACATCCATGCACAAACTACACTCCTTGCAAAATCCAGCCATTTTGAAAGTACTTAAAAATAACACTGTTTGTCTATTACATTTCTTAAATATTTATTTTAAGTTAAGTGTGGAGATAACATCCACCATTGTCAGTAACTAAGACTTGACATCAACAAACCTCCAGCCAGTGTTTATTCAGCGCTGAAGTGTTGGCTGGCAGCTCGAGCTTCTCAGATATGAGGATCCGACTGAAAAAGACCTTTAAAATCTTCGTCTTGGGCTTTGGATGAACCTTTGAATCTGTTTTGTGATTTAAGGACTGAAAACATAATAAAATGTAACTTAAGCCGCTCCCTTGTATTCTCACGAAGGGGTCACAACAGCAGATTGATCAGCATTGGTAAGTTGGCAGCGGTTTTAAGCCGGATGCCCTTTCTGACACAACCCTCCATGGTGAGAGGGGCTTGTGTCCCCACCTGGA
>VUQH01033942.1:14375-29008 GCA_015106775.1 Etroplus canarensis | reverse complement strand
CGAGAGGGTAAAGAGCTGGTCCAGTGTGCCACAACCAGGACGAAAACTACATTGTTCCTCCTGAATCTGAGGTTCAACCAATGGCCAGACTCTCCTCTCCAGTAGCTTAGCATATACCTTCCCAGGGAGGCTGAGGAGTGTGATCCCTCTATAATTAGAATACACCCTCTGGACCACCAGGTGGTGGTCAGTGGACAGCTCTGCACCTCTCTTTACCCGAGTGTCCAACACATATGGTCGTAGGTCTGATGAGATGATAACAAAATTGATCATCAGCCTGCAACCTAGGGCATCTTGGTGCCAAGTGCACATATGGACACCCTTATGTTTGTACATGGTGTTCATTATGAACAAACTGTGATTAGCACAGAAGTCCAAGGAAGCCCGGGACAACTTCAGAGAAGGCTTAGGTCCAACCCCTCTTCAGCAGTACAGTTCCAGAGCCAGAGCAGCACACTGAGGTGAGCCCAACTATTTCTAGTTGGTCTCTCTCAACCTCATGCACCAGCTCAGGCTCCTTCCCCACCAGAGTGGTAACGTTCCACATCCCAAGAGCCAGTTCAGTCAGTCGAGGATTGGATTGCCAAGGTCTCCGCCTTGGACTTCCACCCAATCCACATTGCGCCAGACCCCCATGGTCCCTCCAGCAGGTGGTGAACCCACTGGAGGATGGACCCATGTTGCTTCTTCGGGCTGAGCCCAGCCAGGATCCATGGGTGAAAACCTGGCCACCAGCCCCTTGCTGTCGAGCCCGTCTCCCAGGCCTGGCTCCAGGGCGGGGCCCCAGCAACCCCAAACCAGGCGAGGTACACTGAATCCTTGGTTATTGTCTCATTAGGGATCTATTGGTCTGCTCTTAGTCTGGCTTCACCCAGGACCTGTTTGCTTTGGGATACCCAACCAGGGGCAAACTGCCCTCGACAACATAGCTCCTGGGATCATAAGAACTCACATACACCCCACCACAGTAAGGTGGCGAGAAGCTCAACTTAACATTTATCAAAACTTAGAGCACAAGAAATCAATGAAAAACAAACTGAGGATTCTTAATAACACAAGGAGGATTAAAATATCTAACAGACCATAACACATTAAACTAAACAAAGTGAAGAGTGCAGCATAATGAAGGCCTTAATAAAGTCAAGAGTTAAAGTGGATCATCTCTTTTTTGTGGGAAGAGAAAATATGAGGATACAGCAGGGTCAGCAGCATTTTCTAATCCAACCATTTCACCTCACTGTTGTGACTGATAAACTGTATTCTTTTTTTAACTTTGGTAATGAGGGAATATTTTTCATTGGACTGTCCACGTTTATACAGCATCCACATAACAAATTAGATTATGGTCAAAGTATCTAAGTTAGTTTTTTATGATCAATAAATATGTTTTATACTCTTCAGGGCACTTGTTCAATTTTTCATAACCTCATGTTGTCAGCGTTCTCCGTCAAGGTCAAGGAAGAGTGATTAGGAAAGACACAGGAGGTAGTTTGTTAGACGTCTCGGACACAACCCAGATATACACTGAGAGCTGATTCTTAATGAGACACACATGGAAACAAACAGGAAAATGCAAAAGTGGGAGGATAAGGAAAACTGTTTACCAAAATAAAGCAAGAAGGCATGATAATTAATGCATCAGAATCACACAGGCAAACAGGGGACACAGAGGGGAAAACACAAGAGGCATGATGAAAAAACATTTAAGGATTTCAGATAAACTACAAAGGTAACCAAAACTCTAGAAAGTACTTCAAAAATAAAAAAGTCCATGACACCAAGAATAAAGAAAAACTGATTTAAAACAAAAAGTGACATCACAGCCTAATGTGGTGCCACTGTGACATCCAGCCCGCTAATTTCTGTGGTTTATGGTCAGCAATAAATTATAGCTGTACAAGGAAACACCACTGTGACTACTTCAACCAGCTTTAACAGCACGAACAGATACATAGCTTGGAGTGAGTGTCAGGTAAGGTTTCACAAGCTGAATGTGTCAGTGCTGGTACCATATCATTGAGATTCAGTGCAGGTTTAGATCAGAGCTGGCATTATTGGCCACATTTCATGGTCTGAATCTTTTAAATTCCATTTCCTTGCCAGCTAATGGAGGACTGCAGGTGGCTGCTTAGACACTGATCTGCACTCAGTAAGGCAGAGTTTGAGTGCATGTGTGTGTGTGTGTGTGTGTATGCGCACATAAGTTTTGGGGGTGTGTGCCAGCTGTGTGAGTTTGGTGGCAGTCTTCACAATTTCTGTTCCCCTCAACAGCAAAAGGACGAAATCTGAAAAGAATGGTCCTTCACATGCTGTCAAACTACATAATTTACTTTTAAAATGTGTTTCAGAGGTTCTTATCTGAGTTTGGGATATTGAAAATAAGTGTTTATGCAATACTAAACTGCACTACTGTCAAGCACTTAATCATTGTACCATATAGATTCCAGGAATTTCTGACACATCCCAGCTGTGTGGCAGACTTCAGATGAATAACGATTGAAGTGGTTGAATTTCTCATTAGTACCTGTGGATTTACTGCTACTAGTGGAACCAACCACCCTAAAGGTCCTGCTGTGGGACACTGATATGCTCAAAGGCTCACACTGAATCCCCATAAGTTGGTGCATCTGAGGTCAGTCTGGCTCCAAACTGCTTTGTTTGCAGTGACATCAGCTGGAAGAACAGAAGAACTGTCACCTGTTTTGCAGCATGAGAAATTTCAGTTTCAACTTTTATACTACACTCACCAGCCACTTCATTAGTTACACCTCGCTGGTGTTGGCTTAGATGCGATTTTGAATTTAGAACTGCCTTAATTCTTCATGGCATAGATTCAACGAGGTGCCACAAACATTCCTCAGAGATTTTGGTCCATATTGACATGATAGGACCCAACAGTTGCTGCAGCTTTGTCTACTGCACATCTATGCTGTGAATCTCCCATTTCACCACATCCCAAAGGTGCTCTATTGGATTGAGATCTGGTGACTGTGGGGGGTCATCTGAGTACAGTAAACTCACTGTCATGTTGAACAAATCAGTTTGGGGTGATAAGAGCTTTGTCACAAGCTATGTTATCCTGCTGGAAACAGCCTTCAGAAGATGGGCACATCAAGATGGTTATAACAGCACATCCATGGTTGGTAACAACACTCAAGTAGGCTGTGGTGTTTAAACAATGGTCTTGTGGTACTAAAGGGCCCAAAGTGTGCCAAGAGAAATATCCTCCACACCATTACATCACAATCACCACCAAACTAAACCACTAAGGGCAAGCACGATCTGTGCTTTCATGTTGTTTACTTTGAATTCTGATCCAACAATCTGAATGTTACTGCAGAAGTTAAGACTCATCAGACCAGGCAACATTTTTCCAATCTTCTATTGTCCAGTTTTGGTGAGGCTGTGCAACTTGTAACCACAGTTTCCTGTTTTAAGTTGATAAAAGTGGCACCGGGAGTAGTCTTCTACTGCTATAGCCCGTTTGCTTTAAGACTCTAAATTTTGTGCATTTGAGTTACTGTTGCATTCCTATCCACTCATATCAGTCAGGCCATTCTGCTCTGACCTCTGGCATCAACAGGGCATTTTCATCTAACTGACTGGATATTTTTTCTTTTTCAGACCTTTCTCTGTAAACCCATTTGTGTGGGAAAATCCCAGTAGAGTAGCACTTCATTCTCATCTTGATGTCTCCCTGCTTAAATGAGTCAGCTCTCTGCCATTTGGTTCATTGATTAGATATTTGTGTTAATGAGCAGTTTAACAGGTATACCTGCATTTAAAATAAACAGCCTACATTCTACATAGTTCTCATACAAATAAATCAATCAAATGCATTAAACAAAGTGTATTAAATGTACGTTTTCTGCACAAATTCATAGGAGGTGAGACCATCACACTGGCTAAAACAGTCAAAACGAAGAAATCAACAGCATCTGAGTTGCTTGTCACATTTGTGACTTTAGTGAGCCTTGACAGAATTCTCGTGTTCATTAAAGGTGAAATTCTGCCACCTAATGGTATCACAGACTTGTGTTGGCATTTATATGGTGTCTTGTAGTCTAAAACTCAAAGAGCTTTAGACTACAAGACACAGTGACCTATTCATGAAGTTATTTATTCTATGTACTTTAAATGCTTTATCTATCTCACATCCACACCAATGCCTGATACGGAATCACGAACTCACACAGGCAGAGAGAACATGCAAACTCAACACAGAAAGTTCAAACCCTGAACCTCAACAAGGAAATGGATGCCTATCACCAGGAGAGAAGAGTGAAAATGAAGCACTGTGTACAGTTTAAGGTTTTTGTTCTATCATTATTTACAGTGTGTGGTAGTTGAGGTCTTGGATAACAGCACTCTTTGGCACTAAAAATTATGTATTTCTGTGGATTGTTCAGGGTCAGATTCAGAGTCTTAATATAGTTTCAATGTAACATCATAGTCAGTAAATTATCCAGACAATTGCACAGCCAAAATTATCATTCAAAATGAAAATTAAAAGAACTTTTTAACAAAATCAATCAAGAGGATGCAATGAATCTAAAAGGTGTGATTTTTAAGAGAGACTTAAAAGAGGAAAGAGAGTCTGGGCTAAGGGATTAATATGTTGAAGAAGTAATCGGAGTCAAATCAAATTGTCCCTTAAAAGTATCCATTAAGCATTTAAAATCAATTCTTTAACATACAGGTAATCAATGTAGGGGTTGTAAAACTGCCACAATGTGGATATAGTGAGAAGACTGATGTTTGGAGATTGTGCCAAGAAATGTGCTCTTTGGCAGGGCCTGAAGCCACAATAACTTCTGACTTATCTATTTACCATCTACAGATCATATTTTTTATTTTGCGGCAATGAATGTGAAAAAAGCTGTGAATAATGCAGTGTCCCATAACCACCTTAGTGTTAACCCTGTAAAATTGTAGTTATAAATAATGAGATAGAAAAATTAAAATGAAAATATTTAGCCGTATATGAAAAAAGTGCAAATCACATAAACAGAAAATGAAACAGTATGAACTGTATAAACCTATACATAAAAGTGAAATATTCCAATAAATATTTTAATTTTGAAAAGCTATATACAGCATATAGCCAAAGAAAGAAAAACAGTCCAGGGAAGAGTTGTAGAGTTTGATGGTGTTCTGTCATACATCGTGGTGGAATGAGTCTTCTGCTGAATGTGCTCCTTTGCCTGTCCAGCACATCACGGAGAGGTCAGTATGTTTACAATCTTGCTTTTGTTTACTGCATATTCTAAGATTATTTATGTGTTTGTAGTATGTCTGGGTGCATCTCAGGTCACGACTTCATAGCTTCAGTTTAAGAAGAGATGTTTCACACATCAAAAAACACAGATATATAGAGATACAGGGAGGAAAACAGAGTACCCAGAGTGAACCCACACTGATGTGGACAAGATCATCCTGGGTTCAAAATCCAGGAAGGATCCTAATTAAGAATGTTCTATACATGCTTACTGAGGGTTTCTCCTGTCACTGAAAAACATGCTAGGTTAATGCTGCCAATATCAGCTCAGGACACTCTTGCAAAAGAGATTCCTAACCTCAAGATTTCACTTCCTGGTTAAATAAAACATGAATGGGGAACCTCCAAACAGCAACAAGGTCAGGGTCACATACCAATGCTGACTGTTGTTGCTGTATGGAGTTCCCCCATCAGGACACATTGAGACTCTGTGCCAGTGTACAGTCTTGTAGTCACGTTTTTCACGGCAGACAGGTTTGAAAGTGCAGATGTATTAATGATGGGTTGCTCTAGCTGCCTCTAAGAAAGTCATAGCACCCCCAAGAATTTTATGTAGTTTATTAATATAATATTTAGAACACAATGCTTCTCTGGAGAGAATTCCAACAGAAAGCACCTTTAATAGTCATATCAGATGTTCTGATATGTAGTCACTCAAAAAAATTGCATTTGATTTTGGTTTTTTGTGAGATGTTTTTTTTATTTCTTTGGAGGGGGTCTTTTTAGATTTGGAGGAGTATATAGAGTCTCATGTACAGTCAGCCCAAAATGTGCAAAATACGGGGATTAGATTAATAATAAGAACAATCACTCAAAATATTTTTAACGCAGCACCACACAGCATGCAGAGAACCTTGCATTTGTTCATGTGGACCATTAAGCCTCTCTTCTTCCTTTCCTAAACCATGTTGTCCAGTATTGCTTTGTTCCAAAGCTCTGACAAAAATTAGCTGATGGACCCCTATGAACCCATTTTTCCTCTTTTGTGAATTTTGCATGTATGATGAGTTACCTGAAAATATATTAATATTTGCCATGAGATAATCCAGTTAAATACAGAATACCGTGGTTATCTGTAAATTACCAAACCACCTTTTATAAAAAGATTTGTAACACACACAAAAAATAAAATCTTCATGGCTGTAATAAACCAATAATTGGCATAGCAAAAGACTGTCTGTCCATTGCTGCTTGACTCCTGTTAATAAGATCTACACACACAAATCAACTTTTGGTTTAACAGGGTTTATTTTTTTTACAGTAGTCTGGCAGTCTTTACTGTAATTTAAAAAAATATTAATAAGCAGATGATTATAAAACACGTTTTAGTATACAATGATTGTAGGTAAAGTTTGATTCTGTGTTAAAGTTCTGTTGTCTGCATGTAGTGAATCCTTCTTTTGTGTCTGTTTGCTTCTTTCCGGGTCCATTTTCTGCAAGGCTTCAAGGCTCCTTTCAGCCAAAGAATCCTCCCCTCTTTGCTGTTGAATAAAAACAAATGATCACTAACCCAACATCATCTTCATCCATATTCTTATTTCTTTGAGTTTGTCTGCCCAATTTGCTTCCTTACACTTTTCATTAACAGTATACAAAGCTTCCATGCCAGCTTTAATGTGGTCGGTGACATGACAGTGGAGCAGCCAGGTGCCAGGATACAGAGGGCGCATCTTTACTGTCTAAACAGGAAGAACACAGAACACCACATGATCCACAGGTTGAGTAATTAGAGATTTGCTGTGATTTACTGGTAATAAATCTTATAACTATATTGGATAAATTACTTCGAATTTGTCCTTTAAAATGATAAAGTTAAATGAATACTTATTTGCTAAATCACCTTATTAGCAAGTGAGGCGTCATGATATGTCATATTTTTTAACTTTTAAAACTGATTAAAAAATAATGAAAAGTTTATCTGCATTAAAACAGTATCAATTCAATTATTTCTAATATTTTTAAAATATTTCAACTGCTTCACATTCACATAGCTTTTTTATTTGTTTTTATAATGTTCGAGAACTGAATTTTGCAGTATGGTTGATAATGATTTAAAATTTTGCTGAACTCATACTGATCTTAAAAAGATCCATTATATGGGCAAAAGTATTGGGCCACATTTCTTAATCACCGAAGTCAAGTGTTTCATTCAGCCCTTTTGCCACATGTGTATAAAATCAAACACCCAGCCAACATCTGTGAAAGAAGGGGTCCTTCTAAAGTGTTCACCGAATTCCAGTGCGGTACTGTAATAGGATGCCCCAGACGGCAGTTCATGAAATTGCTTTTCTTCTCAGTATTCCACAATCAGCTTTAAGTGGTATTACTGCAAAGTTGAAGCACTTTGGAACCACAGCAACTCAGCCATAAAGTAGCAGATTATGTAAAGTTACGGAGCAGGGTCACCAAGTGCTGAGGCTCATAGTGGGTAAACGAGTAAAAACTCTGCTGACTCAATAACTGCAGAGTTCCAAACCTCCTCTGACACTAACTTGCTTTTTTGGAAGCCTTACCTGGAAAGTGGCTGGAAATAGCTCATAAACATCAGTACGGTGAGCACCTCCACTGAGCTGCAGAAAAAAACAAAGAGTATCACTGCAAAAGTTATCATTTGTGCTTGTGAACTGCATTACATTTTTACACAGTGTGACTGTGTAGGAGTGTCTGTTTTCATGTTTGTTTGTTTTTTTAAATGTACCTTATATTCCACAGTGTGACCATGCCAGTGTGCAGTGTGTATGTCCACTTCATTGCCCATTCCCATCAGGTACCAGTACACCTTATCACCCACCTCCATGTTCAGACCATTCAGGTTACCATACACATAGCCGTTAATGGCTGCACACAAACATAAACATATTGAAAGCAAGATATAAAGACATTTTTTGTGAAGCTGAAGCAACAAAAATATGATTGTGTATGTTTATCTCACCATGCATCTTGTTGCTCTCTATAAAATTTTCATCATCCTTTAAGTTTGCGCGAGGGCTCCTGATGTGTGTCCTAATGTTTTCATCCAGATACCTGGAGAATAAGTAGCAGTTATAAATATACAGCCCTTTCTGTTTTTGGTATTGCTGTGGGAAAATCCTGCACATTTTGTATTATTATGCAGCCACTGTAGATAAATGAGCATCAGGCATGAGGATGACATAATTTGTAAATGGAATTGAGAAATTAGGTCAGACCCTGTTATAGTAACGTTTGTTTTGGTACTATTCAGTTATTTTATGTCGTACTGATAGGGAAGCAAAGGTTTCAAAGGAAATTAATTTGCTACTGACCAGCTTTCATTTTCATCAAAAACCAGGAAAAGCAGCGCAAACTCATCAACTTCCTTTTTCAGCCCAAACGTCCTGAAAGAGGCACAGTTTTATTGTACTCTTTTGCGTGGCACATTTGTGTTTCACTTTGCTTTAGGTGCAGGAACACATAGATGTAGAAAGACTCACCTGGCCAAGCTACGGCGGCAGATCACTAATGGACCAATTAGTCCACTGTAAAGGTCCTAGAGTGGCAGGGGGACAACATGTAGGCGTGTGAGTTCCTGCCTGTGCCCACATTGTGTGTTTGAACTTGCGTAAATCATCATACCTTTGTGACATCAACAGTAGAGAAGTATGCTGACACAGAGCATTCTTCTTGTTCTGCGGTTGGTCCAGTGTTCTTGTTGACATACCAGGTGTAGGTGTGAGTTTCACCTGAGACAGAAATCATAGTTTTTAGTGTTTTGGATCCCATACATACACGAACAAAAGTACTGGGCCACCAACACCTTTCACCTACTGGAGCTTTTATGACATCCCATTCTAAGTTCAAATGCATATATAACTATAACATCTTCCACTCTTCTGGGAAAGCTTTCTACAAGATTTGGAGTGTATCTGTGGGAACTTTTTATTCATTCATCCAGGAGAGCATTTGTGAGGTCAAATACTGATCGTGGACAAGAGACCCTGGCTTGCAACCTCTTTTTTAGTTTATCCAAAGGTGTTCAGTGGGATTGAGGTCAAGGCTCTGTGTAGGCCAGTCAGTTTTATTGATACCAAAGTCATTTAGCCATGCCGTTATGGACTTTACTTTGTGCACTAGGGCAAAGTCATGCTGGTACAGAAAAGAGCCTTCTCCAAAGTGTTGGAACCATGGAGTTGTCAAAAGTGTCCTGGTAAGCTCGAGCTTTAAGATTTCCCTTCACTGGAACTAAGGTACCCAGTCCAACCACAACATAATTTTTATCCTTTCACCATCAAATTTTATGGTTGGCTCAGTGTAGTCAGTCAGGGATTATTCTCCTGGCATTTGCCAAACCAAAACTCGTCCATCACACTGCCATCTAAATTCATTGATTAAGTTGTGGAAGGGAGAAGCTGATGAAATATTGTAAGTCTTTCTCAGATAGAAAAAAGTAATTAATCCTTTGATTTGTCTGAGATGAAGATGGAAGAAGCATTTTCAAAGTCATGAAAAAGTTCCACAATAATAAAGATTGAAATAGCTTATTGATTTAGGGTCTTTACAACAAAAAACACACAAACACACAAACACACACACTTGATTTCCATTATTTCTAGGCATGTCTCTACCTGGTTTGGTGTGGTACACGCTGGGGCTTTCTGTCTTGACTCCATGTGCATGAATGGAATAAGGTCTGGTTGCCATATTCTTGAAAACCACCTTAACTTTATCTCCCACATTAGCATGAATCATTGGACCTGAACGGAAGGGAAATGTTTTAATTATATCTGAAGAAGTTGCACAATCAAGTTATGGCTTATATGCAATATATAGTATAATTAGTGTTTTTACTACACTAACCCTTTCTACTCATCAGAGCTAGAAAATATGTATGTACAAATATGAATTTTCATGTGTCAGAGCTTACCCATGATGCCAAGGTGCTCCATATCAGCTGTTCTTTCTATCTGACTGGTAAACCTGTCATTGGTGAACTGCCGGTAGACGACCTTCTTGTAACGAGAGCCTATAAACCCACCTTGCTTGTCCAGAAATACAGGGGCAGGACTGCAGACAGAAAGAAAAGTCACAAATGCATTTGATTTAAAACAAATAGCTCATAATTTTTCTAAAACACCTGGAAGCTGTGTTAAAAAAAAAGAAAGAAAGTTACTCAAACTGGAGGAAACTGAGGACATGGTGGGGACTATCCATTGCCACAAAGATGTGCAAACCATGGTGACACTAAACGCCTGACCAAAACTGCAATGTGACAAAAATGGAGCTGTATGGCACAGAGGAAACAATTCAAAAATGCACAGTTAAAGGCATAAACTAGCAGCTAGATCTACCAGAATTATTAGTTTATTATTTTACAGTATACTTACTGCAATCTACAGCATCAGTTTCACATTGTAAAAACATTACTGTACTGTGCTTTACAATATAATACTGCCAGCTGTTTGATTGCTGTTTTCTGTTATTTCAGTGTTCCTATTGTAATGTCCATAAACAGTTCATAACTATAAAATGTATTAAACTACTGTACAGTAGATCTATTTTTTTAAACCAGTCCTTGTGCTCTCAGTCTGCATATTTGGAGGAGTTATGGGCAAACTCAAGTAGTTTTCTGTTACAACTGACTTCTCAACAGCATCAGCATATTCACAAAAAAAGGAACATTTCTTTGCAAAATTCCCTAAATTTTACAGCAACTTGTTACACTATTTTCTTTAACATTTCAGAAGGTTCACAGTGTAAATATGTAACATATTAATACACTACAGTATAAATTATAGACACACAATATTTACACTATTATCCATGTCTACTGTATACTGTACCAGTATGTTATACAGTAAATGAACAAAATGTTTCCCAACAACTCTTCTGTTCATGCTGTACAGTTAATACCTCTCCTGACCGCGGAACATCTCCGCCTCCCAAGTGCGGTTTGGAGAGTAGTCCCAGTCTGTTTCCATGGCAGCAATGTAGTAGGTCTTTGAATGGAGCATTATCTCAGTCTGACGCTGAAACATGCTGCACCTCTCTACCGTGTAGTTGGCTCGCATCCCACTACGGTAATGGTTTACTGTAGCAGACACCACTTCAAATTGACCTGAAACACACACAAACATGGCAGGTTCAGTTATATACAGAGCGCGTGCCAGACTTCATATGAAGTATAATGGTGGTCGATGGGCAGTTTGGAGTTTGCTTAAGGACTACGAGCCCCACTGTCTTTGCACTGTCTTCATTTCAGTTAAACAACATAAAACATCCAACTCTGTGCTATGCATGCTATAACTGAAATGTTTCATTGCTGAATGTCTATTTATAAAAGTTATGATTTGTCACTTTCGGGAATGCGTGCACATGTGTGTAATTTTGTCCACACATCGCCTGTCTGCCACACACAACTCCCAAATTCTCAATTAGCCATTGCATATATACCTGCCCTTTTTGCCTTTTTGCACTACATTCTCTGCTTTACCATCTGGCTTTGTTTGCTTGCCTGCAAGTTTCTGTTATTTGAATTTCTCAATAAACCACCTTCAAAGTGTTTCTGCCTCCCTAGTTCAGTCTGCACTGCACCGAACCATGACAAACAGTTTTCGTCTTTCTGTTTGGAGGTACAATTTGAGTTTAGACTTTCCAAGTAGGAACACTTCTTAAGTTTTCTCACTTAACACATCTTGAAGATTTAATGGTCCAGATCATAATAAGAGTCTAGGGCAGGGGTGTCAAACTCATTCAAGTTCACATTTTCTTTTCACTTCTGAAAACATTCACATATACTAATCCATCCATTAACAAAACAAATGAACAGCCTGAGTTGTCTTAAAAATAAGTATAATTTCAACAGTATGCTTCAGTTTTTTCGCATTCAGCCAGTTTACAGTCATTACAAAGAAATGCATCTGTGCTGCTCTCTGGCATAAACACATTACTTTGGAGTGATGTCTTTTTGAGTCAGAAGGCTATAAGACTGGCAGTGAATCCGTCTTTTTTAGGCTTTATCTGTTTTGGTGTTATGCCATCCTTTACAAAATAAAAGAAACAGCATTATCTGTTTTGGGGCAACTGGGAAAGGAGTCAGGTTTTTATTTGTTCAAATAATAATATTTTAAATTTGAAATATGAGGTTTGGATTTTACATATTTTACATATCAAGCCTGTAAAAATCTTACTGCATCCTGACTCTGCTGACCTCCTGGTTGAAGTAGACTTTTTAAAGGTATAACAAAATAAGAAGTGTTCTCCTGTGCGTACATGGTGGAAGCACAGTTGTATGTGCATGTGTTAGAGAGAGAAAGATGCATACCCATGCTGTCTGGCTCCATAGTCACAGTGCGTGAGATGTGTGGGAAAACACTGATGGTGTCGCGCCTGTTCTGCCGGTAAAGGAAACGGTTGCCCTGGAAGTAAAGACTGACAATGTCCGTCTCTGATCCCAGTCCTGACAGGTGCCATGTTACTTTATCACCTTTACACATGACCAGGCCTGGGAGATTGCCATACACAAACCCATTGATGGCTAAAAGAGGGTGAGAGAAATGAAACATATGGGAATTAGGTCAATATGATGAGTTATTATACCAAATAAGTACATTAATTGATCATAAATGACCCAAACTTAACATTTACTCCATATGTAGTGATTAAAGTGCGACTGTACACTCTACTCACCATGCATTTTGTTGCTTTCCATGAAGTCTTCATCCTCCTTCCTGACAGTGGTGGGGGCAGTAGTGAAAGTCCTAATGTTGTCATCTAGATACCAACTAAGGTTCTCATCAAACACAGTAGCCATGAGGTGGAACTCTTTATTATAGTTTTTCTACATGAGAAGAAAGATAGAAAAAGTTTCCATTAATCTACCATTGTATTTTGTGATTTCAGAATGGAATTTTTCCCTCTAGTTGGGTAGGGATTCCCAACCTGGGGAAACGAACCAAAGTGGTCATTGGATGAGTGAAATATATTCATATTAAGCCTACTTCTTTGGACGCTACTGTCAGAAATTTGGTACTCACAGCCACAGGGCCCAGAGGGATTCATCCTGTTTCTTCTGAGTAACTGAAACCTCTTTTGGTCTCAGATAAGACTCTTCTTCCAAACCAGCTATACAAATCTTCTCTACCAGTCGACTATCATTTTCAGGTTTATGGAATGATTTAGCTAATTAGCCCTGCTATAAACTGGCAACCTGTCCAGGGTGTACCCTACCTCTGCCCCTATGGCAGCTGGGATAGTCTCCAGCCCCCCCTGAATTGTGTAGGGAGAAGAAGAAGGATGGATGGATGGATGGATGGATGGATGGACGGATTTAGAATGACCACTTTTAGTTTTATTATATCTTTAATAAGCTGTTTTATATGCTTTTAATGTTGTGTGACCTCATCAAGCACTCTCTCATCATAATAGAGTTTATTGAAAACCTCTGTTGTATGTGAACTGTACTCAAATAACAAATCCATCAACGTTTTATGTATCATTTACTGATGTTCTGTGTGAGTAAAACATTTTAAAAATGCAGTCTGGTGTGAATCAGATTTTAGTCTATGTGTAACTACCCTACTAATCTGAACTGAAAAAAACCCAGATTAAACAGAATGTAACCTGCTCTGTAACCTGAACCACACATTATGTTGAATTTTCTCTCTCCTCTCACCTGCCCTCCTTTCTTTAGCGATCTAGGTCGACAAATGAGGAGCGGCCCAACCAGTCCAGAGCTTGTGTCTTTAACAGGGTCCACTGCAGAGTAGTAGAGATAGGTCAGACAGTCAGCCTCTCCTTCTACAGGTCCAGCACCTACAGGCACCAGCCATTCATAGGTGTGCACCATCCCAGGTTTAACCAGAGCAGCAGGGGGAGGAGTCACCACTCCTAATTATGCATTTACACACAGAAAGAAAATAATTAAATATATATATATATATATATATATATATATATATATATATATATATTATAAACCAAATCTACAGTAATGCATGATACGGTACTGAATGTCAGACTGTAACTTACGTGGCTGTCTCTTCAGCTCCCGTAGTTTCTTATCAGTATAGGACTCTAAAGCGAGGAAGAGTGGGAAGAGTTCAAATGGATGGAGCATATATAAAAAAGGGTGAGGAATAATCTTGTAGACTGATAGCTTTATTTATTTATGTGCATGTATTAACCTTCTAACTCATTGTGATATAGTGTCCCATCCTGTTCCACACTGTACTGTACTCCATGTGGTTGTATTGTGTAAGGCCGACTGGCTTTGTTCTTGAATATCACCTTGATAGTGTCTTTCTCTTCAGCCCTCAGCACAGGACCTAGAGATATCAAGGGGCAGAAGGAAAAAATAACAAATAGTTATAAAAAAAAAAAAAAAAAGGTTGGAAATTTT